>JAQBSW010000623.1:0-182795 GCA_029291075.1 Eudiplozoon nipponicum | reverse complement strand
ATTGTATCCTTCCTATGTGTAAAGCCAAAAAGTAATTTTATCAGATACAAGAAACGCTTCTTTCTCATTATCCCCTCAAGTATCTACTAATGAACATATCTTTATATATAAGTTGGAAGGCAAAACATGATAGAAATATGTAAACATGGTGAGAGTGTGATTAGAGGAATCCAACCAATTGCGTGCGTCACGACGGCCTACGACCAGACGGTTAATTACTTGAATGAGAGAACATTGTAACTTAAACGCCTGTTTTTAATCAAATGGTGAATACACATCTGCTATTGCGCAACACATCATCGAAACATCGCACGTATGTTCTCCAGACGTAGCATTCAAAGTAATTACTAAATACAAAAACAAAAGGGAGCTAGCCACATACGAAGCCTTATGGATAAACAAATTAGCAGCCGGATTTATGCGAGCAGAAGAAGCATGCTACAGGCATTGAGCTTGAAACTGGATGCTGACGCACGCAATTGATTGGTTTCCTTTAATCACACTCTCCATGTTGACATATTTCTATCTTGTTTGCCTTCGCACTTATATATAAAGATATGTTCATTAGTAGATAGTTGAGGAGATAATGAGAAAGAAGCGATTCCTTGTATCCGATAAAATTTATTTTTATTTTTGCCCATGGATAAGGTATTATGAATTATGTTAAGGCTTGCATTTCATAAAAAATTAAATATTTTATTAGTTTTCGACTGACAAATTAGATTAAAATAAATATAGTGGCATATTAGTTAATTTATTAACGAATAGTTAATTACAAATTAATTCCTTAGTACTTAAGATTATTCTGATCTCTTAAATAATGTTGCGATTAGTGTTAAATAATTATTGATAACAGAATATTACCTAATCAAGCAATTATTTGTCAATTATGTGACCTTTTCACGAGTTGCGATCGTAGGTTGTTGATTTGCACTGTCAGTTTCGCGAAGATCCGATTGATCCCGATTTCCAAGTACGCATCGATTTTGGTTTCGTTTTCACTGGGTGCGGATTAGTCCCTTTCTTCCGAAGGCTTCAACATCGTTCATACCAATCACTGGAAATGAGGTAACATCTAATCTTCGTTGACTGGTTAGTATGAACGTTGTTGGAACCTTTGGAGGAAGACGAACTGAATGTGTACTTGGAAATAAAAATCAATCGGATCTTTGCGAAACTGACAGTGCAAAGCGACAACCCATGTTCGCAGCTCGGGATAATTATCCATGTGAAGCCCGCACTGCGCAATTTTTCAAAAAAGACAAAGCTTTAGGCTTCTGTAGATAGGCATCATTCGGAAATCACTGATTTTAAGGTTGATGCATGCAATTACTTAAATTGTGTTTATCGAAGGCATATAAAATATGATCCGATATTTTTACCAGTTTCGTAGTATATATTTATAACTTGCAGTAACTTTGCTTTTTTGTGCGACTTGTTTAAAAATAGAGCTGCCGCTTATTTCATTACGCTAACTTGATTTAAATAATTTATTAATATGATTGCTTGGAAAGGCAGGCGATATGAATTCATCAAATGTAATAAACAAGAGAATATAAAGTGATCGTAGATTGTGAAGTTGTACATGCTATATTTGCTATAATTTAGTCTACAGTTACATTTGGCCAGGTTTGCAAAACAACCGGGGAATCGCCTGTCCATATCCCTAAGTACAAAGCCCAAGTTCTTCATGTTTTCGGTCTACATTTGCACCGCTGATACATGTAAATCGCCAGACTTTAGCTGTCACTGCCTGGACAAATATTTTGATCGATTTATTCACTCGGCTTGGTGGATGCAATTGTTAGCTTAGCTTGAGTTTCACTTCTTCATATATTTGAGAGCACCGGTTGCATTACAAGGGCAGTTCTTGCCTAGCTGCTGAGGTCATTCCGTGTAACACTAGTATCGCAGAAGAAACATCAACAAGTTTGGCCAAGTGATTAATCCGCGAAAATCTGCACAGAATAGCAGCAGGCAGATTCTGTGAAGAGACCAGTTTAATTCTGCCCTATTTGAATAGTCTTCTCGGCAGCAGATCTTCGTGTAGTGAGCAACACCTGCTGAACCACCACAAATTGCTCTATAATCCTATAGCCGACTCGTTCCCCTAAGCTGTCGTATGTAATGAAGATCCATTTCCTTCAACCGATGGTACAGCTGTCCAAATACGGTTAGAACGACTGCTCCAATTTCCATGAAGTCAAGACATACAAGTATTGGTTTCAATATTACGATTTAAGGCCGGAGACTAGCATAAATTTGTTTCCATATGTATCATTACTGTCATAAAATAATTTAATAAAAGGTTTATTTTAAATAAAAAAAGGAATTTAGGCATAGGCCAAAAGTTTAGATATAAAAACATAAAAAACAGTCTATAAGCAAATCCAAACCTCTACACCATTCTAAGTGACCTATTAATAAGGGAATTAATTAAGTGTAAGTATACTTACTACATACCTATTGTCCGAGGTTTAAGTAGGTAAACGTTATTGAACACTTCAACGAACATTGGTTGCGCGGGCGGTGATAAAATTTACTTATAGTCAAGGTTGCGAACTTGATATAAACACCTTACCCATTGAGTACTAAGAATAGTATAGTGTAGAAAAGGCAATTCATCCAGTAGACCGGTTACGTCCTTATTGGGAACTCATCATGTACTGACCAGAATTTGTGACGGACAGGGCTCGAACCTGGGCACGTTTGCTTCGGAATCTGGTGCACTAACCACTGAGCCACCCTTCCGCACACTACACACAATTTTCTGTCATATACTAACTACTGTAACTCGGTTAGTTTGTTCCACTGTAGGTGGAGCTCATATGACATCCATTAAGAACCAATGTTCCATCTAACCGTCCCGAATCTGTCGATACTACACAGACATCACACTAGATGTGGATGTGGAATTGAAATGACCATTTATATATTTAAACGAACATTGGTTGCGCTGGCGGTGATAACATTTACTTTTAATCAAGGTTGCAAACTAAATAAAAACACACTACCCATTAAGTGCCTCTATTTGCCAGTGTCAACTAAGAATTTTATAGTGTAGAAAAGACTCTAAATGAATGCCATATGAGATCGACCTACATTGGAATAAACTAACCGAGTTACATATGTTAGTATATGACTGAAAATTGTGTGTAGTGTGCGGCAGGGTGGCTCGGTGGTTAGAACACTAGATTCCAAAGCAGACGTGCCCAGGTTCGAGTACATGATGAGATCACAATAAGGACGAAACTGGTCTACTGAATGAGTTACCTTTTCTACACTATACAATTCTTAGTTTATACTGACATATGTAAGTAATTAATGGGTCAGGTGTTTATATCAAGTTCGAAACCTTGATTAAAAGTAAATTTTTGAACACTGTACACATGTCATAGTATGGTGTTCCAACCATAAAACACAAAATTATACAGTATGCCAATCTAAAACAGAAAAATGTAACTGAATAATTTCTGGGCCATTCAAATAAATAATAACACAAAAATATATACATTTACGCTATTTTCAGTAAGTGGTCTAAAATAAAACGCAGGTATATATATGAATCAGAGTTAAGTAGACAATCATAATCAAGTAGTTGCTCTAAAATAAAGCAGATAAATTTACATGATAATGATTAATCCGTCATTTATTCACTCACCTGGTCATGTGGACTACCACACGCTGATTTGGCTAGACACTACTAAACTCCGTTTATTTATGTATCTGCGTATAAAACCAAAGGTCCTGTTAAAGCAAACTAGTTAACGGAAAAAGAATCGACCAATAAGGTTTGAACAGAATATGTGCTTCTTTCAAATCGCTGTCTATCGTTTGGTGGTAAACCATTTCATCCGTGGTGTAATTCTGGCTACGGAAATTTATTCAAGAATATCATAATCGATAGGCCGGCACTTGTATGCAGAGCTCCATCGTCTCTTTACTTAGCAATGTCAGTTTCTGCATGAAACGCATCAGTTAAGAACTTTGACGAAATATGATAAAACGGTATAATATTTATATATTTTACGTTGCGGAAAAAATAATATATGTCCAGATGTTTATTAGTTATTGTGTGCCTAGTAAAAAATTTGGCTTGTCAGGAATAAATGCATGTTTAGATGAAAATATACCGTCTGTTAATGCTGATTTGACATATCCTTCTGGCTTTATTTTGAAATTATTCGCTACTTTTTACGCATTACCTAATACACAAATGTATATACAGTAGGTCTCTGCAACAAACAGTGTATAATATTATATATTTAATTAAATGATTTCATAATTACTGCGAAATATGATAACTGATATCGATCAATACCAGAGTGTATGGATTTTCTCGACTAACGAGTGTTCATAATTGGTTACAATTCTTAATTTTAGCGAAATTTAGCATATCTTGTTGGTACCATATACGAACTCGGGTATCACAGTGCTGGTATCGTTTACTGACTAGGCAGCCATAGTGTTGGTACCCTTTACAGGCTTGGTATATAGTACATATATAGTGAGTTGGCTTCTTAGTCGCATTGTCGCGCACTTTATATGAAGTAAGCCATTCTACTGCTTATATTCACATCCGTATAAGAGATTTTTCTGTCAGACTGTCACAAATTGCTTTACTAAATATATACTATGTATAAAGCGTAGAACCGGCTCTTACTTATGTACATGAGATTACACCTTGCTGACTTTGATTTATCCTTCTGGTTCTATTTGGGTTTGTACCTTCAAACTTCCTCAAATTCCTTGACAAAATATGTAATATATTACAGACTCATACTGATGAGTTTCCGTTATATATCAAGCACTGGTACGTGAGATTATACCGTTTGAACATGCCGACTTCGGCATATTCTTCTGGTTCTATCAGAACTAATATATTACCAGGAAGGCCATACCTAACGCATAATGACAAAAATTGCCTAATAAATAGTACAGGCTATATAATTATTCACGTAATAATTCTCGCTGGTTAGCAAGCTTAATTCTTATTCGTTCATTTCAAAATACGTTTAATTTGTACTTATGGTGCAAATAACGCTGTTTTATACGTTTAATCTCATCTGTTATCATTCCGAATAATTAAATTAATATATATATACGAAACAGATTTACTGTATGAATTACCTTTGCTGCCTAATGAAATCTTTAGTCTATACTAGCAAAACATGTAATCAAAAATCTGCCATTATAATTTATATTAATATAACTTCTCTAGGAAGCATGGTGTCCGTACTGTGATGGTAGATCTCGGATTAATAGCTGAAACATTAATTGTCAAGAAATGCCACAAAAGCCTTAACGTGAAGAAAATGCTAACCAGAAACAAGTTTGTATAGAACTTCAAATTGCGAGTAGTATGTGGTGCGGGTGGCGCAGTGGTATAAAACCAAAATCGGAAGCAAATGTGCTCCGGATCAAACCTCGTCCGCGGCAAATTATCGGCAGTACTTGAAAAGTTTCGAATGAGGACGAAACAAGTTCACTGAATGAATAACTTTTCCAACCTCATGCAATATTTATTTTATACCGACACCAACTATATAATCGAAATCCTGTCTTTTGCCGCATTGTGGTAGCTAGTTAGAACTCAAGGTTTTAAGAGACTCAAAAGAAGTCCCACCTAGAAGAAACGCTAACCTGAAATAAGTTTGCATATAACTTAAAATTGCGTGTAGTGCGCAGCAGGCGTGGCGCAGTGGATGGAGTCCCAGACTCTGAAACAAATGTGCTCCGGTTCAAGCCATGTCCATGGCAAGAACATCGTGACTGTACAAATAAGAACAATAGCGTTCTACTGGATGAACTGTCTGTGCTACCCTATACAATGCTTAGTCCACGTTGACAAATATAATAATAATAATAATAATAATAATAATAACAATAATAATAATAATAATAATAATAATAATAATAGATGTATTTGGCATCAAAGGCCAACAGGCCCGACCTTTGAAATAACAAATCAAAGGTAGGATATGTGGAAGTGAATGAAATTGTGACTAGCAAATTATTTAATAGCAGGGGTGGGGAGGATTTGAGGAAGAGAAATGTTATCATCAACTTCATGATAGTTCAATCAGGTGAAAAATTAAAACTAAATTCCATTTGACTAGAAAAGGTCAATTTGAGTTCAGTCCATGAAGTGTCCGAGCATCAAAGCGGGGTAGGTTGGGTCCGGACAGATGAGTTTGAGTGTGAGATCGAAAATGATGGCGGACCGGAAAGACGTCAACTGACGCAGTCCTTTGTCGTGGATATTTAATTTCTGATGTAGTATATAGTATATAGTATAGTATAGTATATATATATATATATATATATATATATATATATAGTGGAACTAGTGTTTATATAAGGCTCCCAAACTTGATTCAAATATATAAGCCACAATGAAGTTACAGGCGTCAGTTTGTTAAAAGTTTGCATCGAGTATTCAATTAAAGTAACTTAAATGTGAATGTGTACCACATTTCTTGTCTTCATTACGTAATATTGATAGCAGTTTTATTAACATTAAACTATATTTTGTTAAATTAAAAAAATGCGTAAATGCGTGCAATAGACGCTGGATTTACTAGCTAACCTTTAGATAAAAGTAGTTTTCGTTTATTTCCTATCAACAAAATTGATCTGATTTTTTGTTATCACCGCCTGCGCAACCAATGCTAGTCTAACCAAATAGAATTTACAAAGGCTATTTAAGCCACATTATCATCATAATCATCATCAACACGGCCATCGATAAATGAGGTGTTAGTAACTGATTCTTCACTGCCATATAACCATGTAATGAAAACTAATTAAATTAAGTAGAGAAAACCTGAAATAGTTAAGAGAAAAGAAGAGAGTCTGTTTTAACTATTTCGAGAGAATGTATATTTAACTATGTAACACATCGAAGTGAGACAAAGTAAAAATCTACAGGACACCATTATGGACAAGTAAGCTATAATGCAAGGCAACATCGGAACTACAGCTTCCTATTATAAATACCAAAAAATAATGCCTTTAAGCCACAGAAATCTGATTATCGAGACTGAATAGAAAGTTTTCAGCCGAAATTTAATTTGAGTACACGAAATGCAAGATTATTAACCGAATCACTGACTACGCTGGCGATGATAATTATTTACATCAATGTTACGATCTTGATATAAACACCGATCTCACTATATATATATATATATATATATATATATATATATAAAAATTTGTCAGTAAAGACTAAGTTTTGTATCAGGTGACAAAGGCAATTCATGCAGTAGACCGGTTTCGTCCTTATTGGGAACTCATCATGTATTGATAAATGGGTTGGTGATAGTAAAAAGCTCACAACCTTGATTTAAATAAATAAATAACAGGTAAGTAAAACAACTGCGGGATGGGTCGTACTCAATATATTTTTTTGATTCCAAATAATCGGTATGTTATCATGTTCTTCTAATGATGATAGAAGTCCAAAACGCCTCATTATGTCCAAAAAACGTCAGATTTGCCCAATAAACCTGCATATAGATTAGAATACTAAACAATCATTGATTGCACGGGTGGTGATAACAGTTCTGCAAATCGACTTTGCCATTTAAGATAAACACTAATTATAATAGATTTGATGCTATCCGAGTAGTCAAACACATGTTATCGCTGTTTTTTTTACCTTTCTGCTAATCTAATTTGATTTTTTATTACTGCCTCTGAATCAATGATTAACTAATTAAATGAAGTTTTTGATACAGCATAAATAACGTTTAATTTCATGTAATATTAAACTTATTTGTTGGAGTCGAATGTCTGTTCTACCACTTTTTTCCAGTTTTATTTATGACAATTTAATTTCTGCGTTGATCTGTAGATCACCATGACTATGATGGTTACTTTTTACTGGTTAAAGTTTTGTGAAATAGATAAATGAACTGGATTAACGATTTTTCCGGTATAGAAACTGGCTTTTATTTATTATCCTATCTCCGTATTCCACGATTGGATAAATAAATAAATTAAAGCACTAGCGAAAGCTGTAACAAAACTACAACCGTGACTTGGAAGATATTTTCAACTGAAAATTCATTAGAGTAGAATGTATGCGAAACAAATAACCATATTTCATATCTGGAATGTGATCTGTCCCTTTGTGGTCTCTCATAATGTGCACTTGTTTAAACAAAGATTTCAAGCATAATATTTTAACACATCCTATTGTATCTAACCGATCGCACAACGAATCAAAACTATCGTCAGTAACACATTGCGAGCTTTCATGCTGATGATCAGAGTACAACTGAATAGCGAAGGTCAAACCGCAATGCACATACATGGAAAGCACAGCAGAATATCATTCTTTTGGTATGCGAGCCTTAATAAAATTGAAATAAGCATTATATGTGCCGAAAGAATAAGAAATTTTCTCAGATAAAAAACCGTTTCTTACTCATATTCTTCTCAAGTATCTACAAATGTATATCTCATTTTATATAGGCATATATATATATATATATATGTATGTATTTATGTATTTATGTATGTATGTATGTATCTATTATGTATGTGCATATGTATGTATGTGTGTATATAAATATATATATATATATTGAAACGCCCAACAAAATAAAAAAATATAAATCTAGAGTGTGAAATAAGGGAACAACCAATCAATTGCATGCATCACCTCCAGTTCAAGCTCAATGCTTGAACATGCTTCTTTTTCTTTCATAAATCCGGCTACATGGATAAACATACTGCAGCCAGATTTATATAAACAGATGGTACATGTTCGGGCATTGAGCTTGAACTGGAGGTGATGCACGCAATTGATTTGCCGTTCCATTAGTTCACACTATCTCCACGTTTATAATTTACTATCTTATTTAGGCTTTATATATATATATATATATATATATATATATATATATATATATATATATATATATATATATATATATATATATATAAGAAATGTTTATTTGTAGATACTTGAGGAGAATATGAGAAAGAAACGGTTCTCTTATCTGACAAGAACTCGTTTGATTTTTGAACATGTAAATAATATTTTACAATCTTCTTTTTTCCAAATATTCGGGACTTCATTTCAAATCCCATCCTCAGGAATGACACCATACGCACAGGAAAAATCAACTTGTGGCAAATGTGGTATCCTCATTCAAAATAGATCTATTTATATTTATTTTAATTCCTAAAGTATTTTTATTGTCTGCCCTAATATCCGGCCTTCATACCTATTCTGTTATATTCAAATGTATACATAAATTTATCCATGTCACACCCCCGAACACACCAACCCATATACACATATGTTTATTCTACTAAAGTGACATTTATAAAATAACTATAGGCTTATATGTGGTTTGAGATATACATTATATATATTGTGTGTAACCAGTATATGTATGGATATCTATATATTCACATAAAATGTGAGTTTAAATAAAAATGTATAGATAAACTAAATATACTATACACTCAGGGTGAATTCTTTGTAAGTACCCTGAAGTTCAAATAGCCCATTGTTTTGCTTATATATAGAACATATATATATATATATATATATATATATATATATATATATAGACCTATATAAACATAAAAATGTAAATAAATATTTATATATTAACAAATGTTGCTTGTACGATATTCATAATATATATGGTGTATACTTGTATATATTTTTTCCCAGTTTAGTTTATCGTTTCAACTTTCTGAGCAAATTATTGATCTGCACATGGTAACAGCACCAGTTTGGATTGCAGTGTTGAACGCTCATATTTATTATAATCAAGGTTGCGGTCTTGATATAAACACCTGACCCATTAATTACTTACATATGTCAGTATAAACTAAGAATTGTATATAGTGTAGAAAAGGCAATTCATCCAGTAGACCGGTTTCGTCCTTATTGGGAACTCATCACATACTGGCCAGAATTTGCCGCGGACAGGGCCAGTACGTGATGAGTTTCTAATAAGAACGAAACCGGTCTACTGGATGAATTGCCTTTTCTACACTATCCAATTCTTAGTTTATACCTGAAAATGTAAGTAGTTAATGGGTCAGTAGGTTATATCAAGATCGCAACCTTGATTTTAGTAATTGTTATCACCGCCCGCGCAACCAAAGTTTGTTTAATGCTGAGATACTGTCTGCTAAGTATTAATGCAGTAGGTTAGCTTTCTATGATTAAGCAGTCGAATATGTAAGTAATTAATGGGTCAGGTGTTTATATCAAGACCGCAACCTTGATTATAATAATTGTTATCACCACCCGCGCAACCAATGTTCGTTTAATTATATGAATGTTCATATTGTTTGGAAATTTCTGTCACCGTATGTGCATCTGTTTTTTCCTCTTCAGTTTGTTGCCACAAATGTGTTATTACGTGTTTTTCTTCGAAATTTGAAGCATATACATATATATATATATATATATATATATATATATATATATATAAATCTGTCAGAATCTAAACTTTTCAGATGACCAGAATCAAAAATTTAGACGTAGTAATAATTTAAATAGGTAAGTTACACGGAATGAACTTTTGGAGCTTATATAGTATCTCATGTATTGACAAATCCAAACTATCAATGTGCCCAAAAGCGCGAATTATTATTGAATCAGATTCTCAATACTCACGTTAGGCAGATTTTTAACTTCTCATTTTGAAAACTCCATAAAATATTCACTTAAACAGAAGCTTAAATCTTACCTTATGAACAATTTCAATTCTTTAGTTGAATAGAATCTAATCTCTCTAGTTAGGTAGAATTTAACCTCTTGATTTAGACGAAATCACAAATATGCAGTTCAATAAATTCTCAAATTTGGGAGTTACACATAATATCCTCTGTGCGGTTAGTCAGAATCTAATCTCAGGTAAAGCAGGATTGCCGATCTACTGTTAGACATATTATCATATATTCAGGAAACATTATCTAAAATCTCCATTCATGCAGCTTATTTTCTATCTCGTCATACAAAATTTCAACGCTTCAATTAAAAATAAGAATAAATCTATATTTAGATCAATTCTAAACTCTTCCGCGTCGCAGAAGTTTAGCTCTTCATTAAGAAACTTTTATATAAATTCATTTACGCAGAATCTCAACTCTTTCGTTAGATAGAAGCTCAAGTCTTAGTTTAAATGGATTTAAAACTTTCGTGTTAGATAGAAGTTAAATTCTTTTTTTTGGACAAAATTTTTAATCTGCAGTCACACAGAATCTTAACTCTTTACTTACATGAGATCTATACTCTTTCGTTTCACACGATCTCAAATCTGAAGCTATATTTTCTCAAATCTGCAGTTAGAAAGAAACACCTTCCGTAAGACGGACATAAAATCAACTCTTTGATTAGACAGGATCACGAAATCATAATGTTTTATATTAATTATACAAATTTTTTATTTAGAAATATTGCTACAATCAGTTGTCGAATAAAGCATTTTAAATTATACTACTGACTCCCGTGTAAACGAAATTGTGATTCATGAGATTGAGCTCACCCTCGTTGGTGTATTGTTGGTACCAGACGTCAGGGTTTTGGGGTTACCAGTGGTAAGTATGAAACCTCTTTTAAGAGGACTGTTTAGATACTGTTTGTGGTGGAGAAATAATATATATGCAAGTATGTATTAGATTTTGCGAACCTAGGCCAGAGTGTATGAATTTAATGGGCTAACAGGTGTTCAGAAATATTTGTAATTCTCAATTTTTGTGAACTTTAGCATACATTGAAATCCACTGTCTTGGTGTCATGTACCGACTCGGCAAACATAGTTTTGGTACCATGTACATATTCGGCAAACATAATATTAGTACCGGGTAATGACACAATAGCCATAGTGTTGGTACACTTTACAGACACGGTATATATATTATGTATAGTTAGGTATCATTGAAGTCGCATTGCAGAAGACTTTATATGAAGTTAGCTTCACAATTGCAGGTTTACACATTCGGTTAGAAGATTGTACCGTCCAATTTTACCACATTCCTCACCCAAATATATGGTGGGTAAAGGGCGTAATACCGCCTCCTTTTGATGAGTCTTCAGTAAGCACGAAACTAATGCAGATAAGCGAGTAAGCATTTTAATCATGCTCTATTTTGGCATAGCCTTTTGATCTAATTTGAATCAATTTGTCACAAAGTAGGCAATAACTATCGCTTAAAAGCACTTAATTTGGTACAGCCTAAAATGTGAGATGTAAACCTCTTCTTTTCAGTGGCCTCTCGTATGATATCAAGTTTTGAATCTTAATGTTTCAAATTCTTATAAAATAATTGTGAATACCTATTTAAATCAAGGTTGCGATCTTGAAATATACATCAGTACCGTTATATACATTCATTTGTCACTATAAACAAAGCACTGAACCTGAGCAAGTCTGCTTTGGAATTTGTTGCTCTAACCATTTAGCTACCCTGTCGCACCTTGTACATAATTTTCAGTTAAATACAAACTTATGTTTATTGGTTAGACTTTGCTTCAGGTTGCACCTAAATAGAATCTCCGTAGATTCAATGTTCCAATTAAATAAAAATCAAAGGTTTGTTTAATTATATAATTTTGAACACAGGTGAAAAATTGCGATCAATCTCTATAAATTACAAATTAATTTATTTAGTGTTTTTCCTTAAATGAAGTGTAAGTCAGGAAAATGCTAATTAAACTTGTCTTGAAGTTTACATAGACGTCAGTAACTGGTCCCTTCTTGATAAGTCAAACATTTTCGCTAAGCCATTGGGCTTCATATTAAAATCGACAAAAAAGTATCGCACCATTGTTGTTGCGCTGGTCAGCTGTTCGTGTCCACAACTGCTGCTTGTTGTACTACTGCTAGCTTCTGGAACGGGCTCGCAGATGATTGGCTGTCTAGTCGACGCACACCCAGTCCTAACGTCAGACGAGGTAAAAATTTGTTTGAGCAGAAACTGGTGGTGCATAGGATGAGAGGGATGTCGTTGTAGTCGTTTCAGCAATACTGAACCTCCAGGTTGAGCTCCGCTAGTTTCAGAACCACAGGGAACAACGACGCCTTGCGATATCGGCTCACATCTGTCAGCTACTACACTGTCTGAGTTGTTATCTGTCAGGGTATTCGTAGATACCCTCGTGGTGTGTATTGATACTCTTCGATTTTCGTCAAATTTAGGTGCTAGAAACATATTGTTTAAGAGAGCAAACTTATATACAGAAACGTCAATTTTCAAAGTTTAAGCGGACATTTTTTTGGTTCTACTTTGTCTAAAACTTGTGCCTTATGCGATATATATGACCAATCTTGAATAGGTATCGTTTACTCATGAAACCAATGAATTGTTTATCCGCGTTATTGTTAATAAATATTGTTTATTTTAATAAATTTGGCCAACTTGAAATAAACGCCAATCACGTGTTTTACTGGTTGTACATAATATAAAAATTAGTGTCAATTTTACATACTATCGTGGTTCAACCTCCGTTGGCCAGTATAAACATATGACAGTAGCCATACTATGAAGCATAAAGCCGCAATTCATACAATGCCGAGGTAGAGTACTTGCGCCTAGAATATTCTAACTCGTAAAATTATTGATTTATTTACGTATCCTTTGCCGTGGCACAAGGCATTACTTAATTGACTTTTTAGTAAAGTTTTTTCAAACTATCGAAAACAAGCTGAAATTAAAAAGTTCCTTTTGTCTCACCAAGTCAACATTTAAAAAAGTAAAACGATTAATATTTGAATTTTCAACATGATGAGATAATTACTATAATCAAGGTTGCGATCTTGATATAAACACCTGACCCATTAATTACTTACATTTGTCAGTATAAACTAAGAATTTTATAGTGTAGAAAAGGCAATTCATCCAGTACACCGGTTTCGTCCTTATTGGGAACTCATCACATACTGGTCTGTATTTACCGTGGACAGGGCCAGTACGTGATGAGTTTCTAATAAGAACGAAACCGGTCTACCGGATGAATTGCCTTTTCTATACTTTCCAATTCTTAGTTTATACCAGAAAATGTAAGTAGTTAATGGGTCAGTAGGTTATATCAAGATCGCAACCTTGATTTTAGTAATTGTTATCACCGCCCGCGCAACCAAAGTTTGTTTAATGCTGAGATAACAAATTAGTTTAAATATGACCAGAAGGATAAAACAAAGGCAGCACGAACGGAGAGTATAATCATGTGTACATTCGTTTTGTGCTTACTGTCGACCAATCTGTAGGAGAGTTTATTACACCCTTGCCCACAATATATTTTTCAGAGGAATGTGGGAGAAGTGTACGTTAAAAATCCGCAATAGTGAAGTTAACTGCATATAAAGTCATCGACAATGCAACTTCAAAAGGGCAGCTCACAATAATATATATATATATATATATATATATATATATATATATATATATATATATATATATATATATATATATATATATACACATCTGTGCTCAACAAATCCACATATAGAGTTAACTTCAATACTGCAGGTTTACACATTCGTAAAGGAGATTGTATTGTCCTATATACCAACAGTCCTCACCCAAATATATAGTGGTCAATGGGCGTAATACCGGTTCCTACTGATGAGTCACCAGTAAGCACGAAACGAATGTGCATGAGATTATAATTTTCGTCCATGCTGTCTTTGGTTTATCCTTCTGATCAAAACTGAACTAATTTGTTACTAGGTGCGCAACACTTAATACATAATTGCATATATATTAGTTTTCCACCACAAACTGTATCTTAGAGTACAAAAAATAATTGGAACAAGCAACTTTCTGTAACTAAGATTACTAATGGAATAGCTCAACACTCCACAACACAACCTGACGGAATAATTATAACAAATCATAAAGCCTCTGAAAATGTTAATGTCAAGGAGTTTTGTTCGCGGCACGTTTGTTTCCAAATAAAGAAAAATGGATCAATGTTCTGAATAAAAATGCGATTTCGCTCGACATTATAAATCCAGTTAAGAGCGTTGTGTTTACAAAAGAATGGCTACCTACTCATCATTCTCCATATCTAGAAGTCGTCTGCAAATTCTTGTGGCACGCAAGTCAATTGGGTGACGATGGGCATGAGGCCAAAAATTCATTGCCAGACAATGTGCGCAAGATCATTACTAGCATCCAAATGAAGCTGAGGAAAGTAATTCAGGTAGTGGAGAAATCTAATGCGCGAACAAAACTTCCATTTGAATTTCACTTGTTTTGTAACATTTCATTGTCACAAACGAGGAGCTCCCAATAAGCACTAAATCAGTCTGAATGAAATACCTTTCTACAATTCTTATTTTATAGTAATAATATATATATATATATATATATATATATATATGCCATCATCGTCCAAGCAATCAATGTTTATTTAATTAAAAATATGTTTAATTAAATACCACATCCACAGGTAGTGCGGTGTCTGCTCTATCATGACAGATTGGCGATGCATGGTTGGAATTCTTTGTCTAAATGTGTGCTATATAGGACCCGCCTAAAGCAAAGCCAAACAAAGAAACATAAGCTAGTATACAGTTGAAATTTGTGTTACAACTGAATGTCCACCACTAACGTAAATGAGCAAGGTTTGTCTTCAACCGCTTCCATATGATGGTTATTTACGAATCAAATTTATATAGATTTGTCTAGTTTAATTTTAGCTATTTTGAAACTGATAGCTTCCACCTTGCAATACTCATATGATAAAATTACAGACTGCTGGAGAACTGTTTAGGTTGCAGCCTTTTTGCATTATCCATTTAAAGCTCTAGTAGATGCTGAACGAAATGGACAATATTTTGTAAAGCAACAACTTGTTGCCAAAAGACAGGTAGAATATTCGATACATACCTTTATTCCCTCTAAAAAACGCGCGAAAGCAATCCATTTTGCTCCTTGACGATAAGCTGAGTCTTTTTTTCGACATTATCTGCATGTTCATGATAACACAGAGCCATCTGAACACGGTCAAAAAGCAATTGTGGCAATCTCGTTCAGACTGATATATTTCTATTTCTTTTAAACATTCGTAGATGGAGCTATTAACGATTACAAAATAAATCGACAATCATACCAATATGATGACCTGTTCATATGTCAAAATTATTAGTAACTAAGTAAATCATCGTCGATGTCAACGATTGCAAACCAATGCTTCACTGGCGCATAACCATAAAATAATGCTTATGGTTATGTTTGGACTTGTAAAGAACTGTCACTCATTCCTTGATGGCGCGAGAGCCGATCATGAACCTCTATTGGCAACGTGATTTTACACAAAACCAAAAGGTCCTCTTGTAAAACCATTTGAGAAAGCTTTTTTCTCGATGTCTTTCGTTTATTTGTTTTCTTTGTTTACGTTTATTCTCTCATTTATTTCAATGTGTATGATTTTTTTATAAGGTTTCACTTTTTCAGACACATTTTCCTTTCTTTACTTTTCACATGTCTCAGCTATGGAGTATCTCAATCTTAATTCTATGTGGTAGAAACATATTTTATTTGATTTTTTATAACATTTTGAGAAGTAAAGTTAAATGTTTTAGTCCTAAGGCAGTGATAATACGGTTTATACTATTTGACTATATCGAACCATAAGGCTTCATCGATTGCACAGGCTCGGTCGCGTTTAAAATATGTCTTTAGTTTGATTATCTAATAGAGCATTGATCTCACTGCGTATGCCAGAATGTCTTAATATTTTGAAAAGACATAAATCGGTAAAGTTAACCACACCTAAGTTGGGTAGTATGGGACCCACTCGACTGCCAGGATATAATCTATTGTGCGCCCCATAGTTCTAGGTTCGAGACCCTGAGCAATAGACGTCGAATCGAGCTCAGTAATGAATCAGGTCCACGTCTTTAATCGTATCATCTTTCTAACATTGATTGAATGGCTCAGTCTCTTTTATACAACATTTCATAGCAAGCCACATAAAAGGAGTATTGCTGATGCCACCTCGCATTGAAGTTGACTTCGCATAGATTTTATTGTGTAGTTTAGCTTGCGTCTAATCTGTGTGTTACCTAGGCAGATGTCTTCATTTGAATGAGATCCTTTTCTTTAATAAATCCTTCTACTCTAGCAGTTTTTGTTCTAATTTGTTAGGTTTTTAATTATTATTTTAAAATATTTATCGTTATTAGTATTCTTTCATTTTCTCGTGGTTATGTGGTATTAAAGCATTAGTTATTAAATGCTGTTGAATTGGTGTGCGAAATGATGACGATGATGATGTTAGATGGCCCTGATGTTCCACAGAATTTTAATCATTTTATATTTCATTATTTTAATAAAAAGTTTTACACCAATTTAAAAGTCATTGATTGCATGGGCGGTGATAGTAATTCTTCACGTCAAGTTCGCAAGTTTGATTTAAAGAAGCTTTATCTCAAATTTCAAGAAAAAGACCGATTGTTAGATACCTGATAATCAAGAATAGTTTTTGATAGATATTTATTATTGTAAAAGACCAATGGCTTATACATTAGTAAAGCGAGGCGGATTGTGTTAGTCTGATCTCTCGATATTTTGCAGCCGATATTTCCGGTCAAGTACAATGTATGGGAGACAACTAGAAGTGAGAGGCACATACCTTATCTTGCTTTCAATTTATAATCATTACGTTTTACTTCTAGCTAGTCAGTTTGCCGTCGTACTCTGATGATGATCATGGAAGGTCGAAACGCGGCAGTGCGTGCGACTAGCGGTAGTTTTGCTATGTTGTTCGACAACTGGTTTAATACAATAGGATTGGTGTTTACTTCAATCTCGCAAACTTTAATTAAAGATTTTTTTACCACCACCCGCGAAATCATTGATTGTTTATTTGCTAAGATTAGTTCTTCACCAACATTAATTTTAATATTAAATAGAAATATGTAAATTTATCCGCTGCGTATCTGCCGAAAACTGAGGTGGTATATACTTCAAAGCATTTAAAATTATCTAATGTTTTGAAACGTAGCATAATTTGCGAAATCACGACACAGAGTATCATACTGCTTGGGTTTATACTATAAAGTTGGCCACATTAAAATTGTTGACGCTGATTGTCCCTCAATTTCAGTCTGGTCATCTTCCTCTACCCACTTGTTAAGCTTTAAAGCCTTCAACTGATCCAACTAAATCTGTTGAATTTCAGCGTGCGGTCATCATATACGCTGGGTTTGAACAACTCTACATACCAACATCGAATCTGTGATAATCCGTTCTACTGTATTACCTTCTGGAAAAATTCAAATTGACCACTTGTTAAATATAAAATAATCGCAATAATTTGAATTTTTACGTACTGTTATTGAAGCTTTGAATTAGAATTTATGTTTTCGTTGCACTCGTCATCTTGATACACACGGAAAATAGAATGACGCAATTGAAGAACACGCAAATTTGTCGCTCAGACCACAAACACAAATAAGAAACATTATTTAAACTAGGTGTTTTACTTTTACACAAAAGGTTGTGTAAGAAGAGTCAAAGATTTGAAGACATTCATTCAATTATACATGAAGTTAAACTGTTAAAATTCTAAATGAGTTGTATGTACGAAACATATTTATTACAGGAGTAGTTCACGGAGGACACCTAGTCAACAGTCACACACTTCTTATTGTTTTCCAATTCAACCTTATTATCGCATATTTCTTTATATTTGAGCTTACCATCTTCTTTCTGTTCTGGGTCATTCTTAATGCGATTCAACTCTTCTCGTTCTGCTCCACCGACATCTCTTTGCCCGCCTCCACCTCCATTAGCCTCCAGGCTGATTGACGCTTCTGCCTCGCCTTCATCAAGAGACGCACTATTTGGCTGGTTGTAGTGCGGACAAGGATGATTGTGTGAGTAGGCGAAACCCAGGTGGCCTCCAGGTGCACCACTACCACTACTTCTGGCACTGAAACTGTTCAAACTCGCCGATGGACTGCTGAGTGCTGTTGAGGGCATCGGCGGTATTCGAGCCAGTGACATATTGGTTCGTCTACGAAGCAGTAGTGGAGAGCCGTGCGCAGTCTGACGCTAAATAACATAATGGTGGTTATAGTATAAAAACGATTTTATTAAAATTGCACCTACCACGTTACGCAAACAATAATGAACAGTGGAGAATAATTGTGAGGTATGTTATTTGACGTTGCAATGATGGTGGTAAAAACAAATGAGCCGTGGAAATGACTTTTACATCTTGTTTGTAGATTGTTTTTAAGCTTCCTGTGGGTAACAATTGCTATTAAACAGCAATTAGTCTCAGCTAGCAAACTGCAATATCATGGCTTTATTGTGAAAAAGGTACCAGATGCTCTCTCTGCTTTGTTTCTAACAACTCTTGGTCTGCGCGTGATACGTTAAATGAATATATTTCTACGTTTAGAAGAACTTTGATTGCGCGCCAGCTAACTTTTCAACTATCTGCTTCTATTTTATAAACAAACCTATCAAGAGTACATTGTCGTCATTATTTCTCTGGATATTTCGGAGTACATTTTCTGACCCATCATTCAAACGTACTAACGCGTTTCGACCTTCTATCATCATAATCAGAATAAAACGGCAAACTGACAAGCGAGGATCAAACCGCAATGGATATATATATGGAAAGCAAAATTAGATATGCGGCTCTCTCATATATATATAGGCAATACATCTGAACAATAATTGATTGCATTGCTGGTTGTAACAATTCTTAAAATAAAGTGTGCGTGCTTGAAGCAAACATGAATCCCATTGTATTTAACCAGTCGTCGAACAACATAGCAAAACTACCGCCAGCTGCAACGCACTGACGAGTTTCGTTCCTTCCATGATCATCAGCAGAGTACGACGGCAAACTGACTAGCGAGGATCAAACCGCAATTCATATATATGGAAAGCAAAATCAACCGTATATCTAATTTTGCTTACAATATACATGCATTAAGGTCTGATCCTCGCTAGTCAGTTTACCGTCGTATTCTGTTGATGATCATGGAAGGTCGAAACACGTCAGTACGAAAGATTGCCGGTAGTTTTTCTATATTAAACAATAACTGATTGCGTAGGTGGGGGTAAAAATTCTTTAAATCAATTTGCGAGCTTGAAGTAAACACCAATTCCATTGTATTCAACCAGTCGTCGAAGTGCGTTGCGACTGACGGTAGTTTTGTTATGTTGTTCGACGACTGGTTAAATGCAATGCAATTGGTGATTTGCTATGTTTTTCGGCAATTGGTTAAATACAATGGGATTTTTTTTTGCTTTAAGCTCGCAAACTTGCTTTAAATAATTGCTACCACCACCGGCACAATTAATGATTATTTAATTACTTACGTATTTAACTTGACAGAATATTTGTATGGTGTGTTCAAATTTATTTGCTTTCTTCGTCATCAGATAGGTAACTCCTAAATACTTCATTCACTGGAATGTGACATGTGCACACAGGAATTTGCATTACTCACTTCAATTTCAACTATTTTAACGTACATGTGAATTTTATTTTATTTAACGCCTGTCTCCACAGTTCTAAGCGCACGTTCACATACACAAACACTTATCCAGTGAGACGTTGGTATTACGTATTAGACCACTGTGATATCACTTCGACGAGCTTGTACGTGAAGACTCGTGCACATATACACACATTCACATATACAAATATACATGATGCACATTTATATAGTGCAAGGTAAGTTTTATTTAAGACATCTAACAGTAAGTTCAAAGGAAGCCAATTATACCAAATTTACCACTTGACTTAATCAAATGTCAAATTTCTTGATGTGACGAGCTTACCGTTGGCAAGGTGGTTTGTAAATGGATCCTGAAATATATGAAGAAAAAATGGGGACAGTGAACAAAAAAACTCGTTTCACAAAATACTTACCCGTAAAAAGTCGTGAAAGTTGTTGTTCTTTGTTGCGCTGTGCGATCATCATAATTAACGACCTATGCATTATTAGTATCTAGATTATAGTACTGGAATTAACGTGCCCAGACGTCGCCTGACAACCTAGCTTAGATTGAACATCATTTACAGTGGTTATTAAGAATTGTATGGAAGTCTTCGGAGTGAGGGGATGAATCAGCACCTAGCCACCATGAAGCTGAACACAACGCCTACGTGGAAATGAGGATCAATCAGATCATTACGGAACTGAGAGTGCTAATCGACCACACAAGAAAGAAAATTGTGGACACGCTAAAAGTCGTACTACGTGTTTTAGGATTCGATATTCTAAATATACGAAGGTATGCACTAGTTGTGGTACTTCTGGTGAAGAGATTTTGTGAAGAATTGGAATTGAGTTTATCTAAAGAAAAAAATCATCTAACTAAAAACCTTCAATTAACGAGCTTTCGGAGGATTTTTACCTAAATGGATGGCCTGAAATCTTTCCATATACTATGTACTGCTTGCTTGCGGTTAGTTCCTATTAATATTTTACAGGTCTAGGCAACCATAAATAATAGCTATTTATCCTGTTCATATATTCATTTGATCAGCTGACAATCCTGCCAGCTCTATTACAGAATCTTGAGAATCCATACTATCACTTGCATCAACATTTATTTGTTATGTAACAAATAAGTAGGTGTGTTCACGAACAAAACGCGCCTATAAGCAAAAAATTTAAATATTATTTTTTTAAACTTATTTAATTATTTATTATTTTATTTATCATTCGTTTCTGGTGCTTGACTGCTGCCTCCAGCTGTTCCTTGAGCGTTTCGCTGTTTCAATGTTTCACGTCGTCTAGGAAATTCTCTGGCTTTCAACTCAGTCTTAAAGAGAGCCTTGGCGCGTTCTCGACCTCAAAGTTTAACACGCCAAAACCTAACAGATGATTGAAGCGTGAATTACTGTAATATTTTTGCCTGGAATAATTTATTACTAGATGCGCCATACGCCATAAATTCAACCAAAAGAACAGATATGTTAATTCACCTTCTAAAGGGACTTATTTACCTATAATTATTACATAATGAATTGTGGGCCTCATAAAAAAAGATATGTTTGATTTTACGACTAAATGCCTGCAAGACATATATATAACGGACGCGTTCCCTATAATCAAATAACGCACTTTTGTTTATTTTATACACATGCAACAGCTGCTCAGAGCACTATGTAGGATGAACTATGCCGAAGTCTAAACAGACGAATTCAAGGCGCATTTTAGAATAAGCAAAGCTTGCAAAGGGAGCATAAAGTACGTAAAAACCGAAAAAGCGTTCACAAAATCACACTCCAAATGTTTTAAAGCAAGAGCTGAAAATTAAATGCACATTGCGAATTCTAACAGTTACAATGTCTTCCCTCCGCGGTTAAATAAACAAAAAGAACTGCTTTTCGTGTGTGTACGTGTATGTGTGTGTGTTTGCATTTGCGAGTATGTTTTTCATTTTCATTTGTTCTTTTATATTTTCAACTTAACCCACCTTTACTTGTAAAGTACCGGATGTGTCAGTCCAGATGATATTTGTTAATTGAATGACCTTTTATATCCGTTATGCATAAACGTGCATTCATAATAAATGTATAAACATGAATATCAATTATATACCAAATCTTTATTATTAACTCACACCAAATGGCTGAAATCTTAATTATGAATGATTTAAAACTAATATAAAAATAAAACTTTGAACGCCTATGGGCAATTTGCCAATAATTTTAGCCTATAAACGATCCACAATTTGTGCATGTTATATCTCATATATCAATGTTTACAAAAATAAAACCATGCAATTTGACATATAAATGAATGCGTAAAATTGGTAAGAAAGAAGCTGTGTATGGGGATTGACATCAAACTGCATTTATATATATATATATATATATATATATATATATATATATATATGTTGATTTAGATCGAAACTTTTGACTTATAGCAATTTATGACGCGCCAGTGACACACAAATTGAAACACGAATTATAAATGTAGAAGAAATATCCAGATGTTGAGTCTGAATTGGAGATGATGCACGTAAATCATTGGACGCCTTCGTATTTCACGCTCATTCTACGTTTTAGATTTCTGATTGTTCCGATTTTCGACGACATATGTATATGTATATTCGTAGAAACTTGAAGTGCAAGTAAAAAAGAACTGCTTCTTGTGTTCAACAAGATTTCTTTTCATCTTTGCACATGAAAATAGTAATTTTTTAAAGTCCAAAAGCTCACATTAAAATTTTTGTGCTTAAATCGAGTTTGGTGACTTGAGATAAACACCAATCACATATTTTATTTTAATAGTTCAACAACTAAGTGAAACCACTGGCAGCAACGCGTATTTACACGTTTAGAGCCCCAATAGCCATACGAACAAACCAGCAAATCGCGAATGCACACGAGACAACCAGGAGTTTTCGATTAGAAGATTATATATATCAGTAATATTTTTCGCGTTATTCCATTGGATGTGTGATTAGCTAGATAGCTTCTTTTAAATGAAAAATAATGATATTTTGCATTTTCAAATAAAATAGAAGCAGACTTTTTGGCGTCAGGTCTTTTGCCCATCGAGATGTCAAGAAAAATTTCAATTTATAAAGATTACAAGCATAAATGCACACACATACGCGCGCGCTTAAGTGAGAGCGGTAATACTGATTTCCAATGCCTTATATATATAAATTTCTGGTTCTATCCTCGTAAGTAAAAACTTCGTCGTGCGCTAAAAGTGAAATTTAATTTACAGTTACAAAATTGATCGGTAATTCTGTCGTTTTATAAATATATATCAAGTAAAATTTCGTTGTCAACACACATATAATCAGTAGGTGGGTTTTTGCACAACTTCTATGTATTAGACTAAATCAGCAAAATTTATGGGCATGGATGCGTTAAAAATGTTCTTTTTTTGTGTTCCGGTCTTGTACAATGCAGGTGAGACTACTAAAGATGAGTTCCGCATCGCTGATTTCCATTTTAGTTTTTTAGTCTTATAATAGCTAAGTGTTGTGTCCTGAGAATGACCCTGGAAGGTCCAAACGCTTCAAAACATGTGACTGTCGGTGGATTTATAACGCTTTACGAGTGTTTAAATGATTTAGAAATAGTGACTTTTTTAAAAATATGCGTACTTGACTAAAACAATATTAAGACTACCTGCACAATTATTTATTGAATAAATAAAAAGATAATTGGTGTATAAAAGTCTACATTGAGCAATGGGCATGTGAAAGAGACGTTTGAAACAGCTAATTAATTCACGAGATCGTAACCTGATTATAAAACCTGAATATTATAAGGTGAATTTAGAAAAAAATGCGATAATGTAAGGTGACTTGTTTGAATAGAAAAACACATGCCGATTACTCATACAATAAAAAACAGCAAATATCAATACATTTGTAAGGGCCCCAATACATAAGTATAATCAACGTAATATGGGTAGCTAATGTAAAAATGTATTTTGTTCATTCTACTACGAAGCGTGTATGTTGCAACGAAAACTTAAAAAATTCACAATTGACAAATATTTATTGTTAATAAGGAAACACAGCAATCCGGGTGGTTTTGAGCCAGATATTTTAAAACAACTTATTGGTACTTATCGAAATAATTTATATTGAGAAGCGTGCAGTTAACGGAATTCTGATTTGCAAAAGACTGCAAAAAGGCCATTTTCATTTCACAAGATCTCAGTTCCACTCAAATAGCTGGTATTTTAAGAAATATATTTAGAATAGTAAATGCCATTCCTTTGGATCAAATTAATATATTATTTAAAAAAAAAGAGAATCTTGAACACATTTCACGATATATATACACACTTTAAAGGTTTAAATTCAATCCAGATACAAATTTATTTTGTTTATTTAACGACAGAGAGAGGATATTGAAGCAGATTGCTTCCGCAATACGTTGACCAATTTTAGTTTTTTAAGATAAAAAGCATTAAAAATCCATTTGGTTTGCAGTGCGTTTTTTGTTTAAATAATATTCTCCAATATTTTGGAAATTTTGTCCGATTTTCCTTTTCTGCTAGTATAATTGACTTTTTAACGCTCTACTTTAACTGAGTGTTCTAATAGATTTCGCTGATCAACGTTATGTGTCAACACATCTAGTATTTCTCTATATTTGTTACCTATAGAGTTAATATCTACACCAAGTATGTGCTGTGAAGCACATGACTATAATCTGGTGCAACACTAATTTGAGCCTCGTTATAAATCCTGCCTACCACTGCAGAATTACACAAGAAAGACGATTTTATGCTCTAGGACACGCATCATCATTCCATCTGACATTCTACAATAAAATATTCATTATATTAAAATTAAACGAATATTGGTTGCGCAGGCGGTGATAACAATTACTTTTTTTATCACGGTTCCCATCTTGATATAAACACCTGACCCATTATGTAAATACATTTGTCAGTATTAAACAGATATTGTGCAGTATGGAAAAGGCAATTTATCCAGTAGACCGGTTTAATCCTTATTGGGAACTTATCAAGTACTCTCCAGAATTTACCGCGGTCAAGTCCAGTACGTGATGACTTCCCAATAAGGACGAAACCGGTCAACTGGATTAATTGCCTATTCCACACAATAAATAACCTAGTTTATACTGACAAATGCATGTACATAATGGGTCAGGTGTTTATATCAAGTTCGCAACCTTGATTAAAAAAGTAAAAATAATCATTAAGCGAAGAGTTATGTAAAGAGCGTCTATTTCTCTGCTATGGTATTGGTTGACACCATTTTGGTTATGTCCACCTTCAAACTTGTTCTACGTAGTTTGAAAGACAAAAATGCGCAGCAGACAACATCTAACAGTAACTAAAATTGTAATTTTACCTGTGAGCAATCATGCTTTCGAAGACGCAGTACACCATTGATTCAATACTCATCGTAACACATGCCACCTGGGTGAATAAAAGATAAAATTTTAATTCCACTTACACCAATAACTAAATATATTATAGTATGCGAGAAACGCTACACCCTAACCCAATTATTTTCATCAATTTCCCCGGCTTAAGGCTTGAAACTGGGCCTATTTCACCCGTCGAAAGTAAATGTTCAAAACTATCAGAAGATAAGTTCGCGTCATTATGAAAATGGTTTCCTCCGAATGATTCAAGCTAGAATCCAATTTGCATTCTGAAATTGCAGCTACTTTATCTAATTTGACCAGATCAGCAGGCAATCAAGGTTTAATTGTTAAATTTAAATTACTGATGAAGTTTTTAACCATTTACTTAATAAGGTATTGCAGAACAAATATATAAAAGAATAATAACAACAAAAAACAAAAGTCAATTTTTTTCATGGGCTCTCCAAGCCCCATCGTAATAGCAATGCACGAACAAATGATTCTAATTTGTAAATTTCTGGACCAAATTTATTTATAGAAATAGCGTCCAATTTCGGTAATCTACCGCATTTTATAGATAAGTATAAATCTAATGATATAATTATAAGCGTTGTGTTTTAATTCTCCGCGATTTCCGTTCACGGTTTGTTGCTTTGATGCGTTGAAATTTTCACAGGTCAAAACCTATTTAATTACAGGTGGACGTGCAACGCGAATCTTATGTTTCGCTTACCAAGTTGGTGTGTGCTCTAACAAGTGTGAAATCAATCTTCTACTGTCTCTACCTATGCATGATTGCCAAAAACTACAATTTCAATTGCAAACAACATGGGACACACAAAAAACGCTTATTTCTTGATTAGTTGCACAGTGCCAGCGTCACGTCTTAATTCTTCGCAATTTCCGTGCGCGGGTTTTCGATTTGCACTATCAGTTTCGCAAAGATCCGTTTGATCCACATTTACAACTACGCATCGAGTTCGTCTTCTTGTTGGCTGGGTGCGGATTCGTTCATTTCTTGCGAAGGCTTCATCATCGTTCATATTAACCACTGGAAATGAGGTATGATCTAGTCTTCATACCTAATTACCAGTGATTAATATGAGCAATGTTGAAGCCTTCGGAGTAAAGGGCCAAATCCGCACACAGTCGACAGGATGGCGAACTCAACGTGTATATGGAAATGGGGATCATTCGGATCTTTGCGAAACTGATAGTTAAAATCAAAAACACGCGCATGGAAATCGTGAAGAATTAAGATGTGACGCTGGCACTGTGCAACTATTCAGGAAAGAAGCGTTTTGTTTGTTTGTCCCATGTTGTTTACATTTGGAATTGTAGTTTTGGGCAATCATGCATAGGTAGAGACAGTAGAAGATTGATTTCACACTTGTCGGAGCACACACCAACTTGGTAAGTGAAACATAAAATTCGCGTTGTACGTTCACCTGTAACTAACTAGGTTTTGATATGTGAAATTACACGCATCAACACAACGATTTCAATCTTTGTTTAGTTTAGGTGTGCGAACATGTATTTATGTAAATAAACTTTGTCCAAAACTGTGCAAACAAACAATTGCAAATGCAATGCCAATACCAAAGGGCTTTCGAAGCTCCATGGCAAGTACACAATAAAACCGATTTGTATTTACAGAGGAATAATTGCACATCTAATAAAAAATAGGCTATTCAAATAAGATAATGCACCAACCAAAAAATGAGAAATATAGAGCGACTCCCACAATCAATTAAAGGATTTAAATCATTTTTACTTACGGGAGAGAATTTTGGTTGTGCTGCAGCTCCGCCTACAAGATACGGCGTTGGTAGCATGGAGCTGGAAGCGTCAATTTGTCTACGATGCAGCTGTCCATTTTGTGTGGAGGTGGTCACATTAGACGAGGCTGCACGACGTTGAATAGGCGAAGGTGTTGGAGAGTTCGTTGCCAATTGACCGACAGAGTCAGAAGACCTGTTTGAAGCACCCACTGGACTGTATCCAGCTGCGTGGCGTGTCTGAAATAGAATATTTTATCACGGATAACGGCTGAGGTTTTAGTATATCGGGGGTTGAATTATTTAAAAACAACTTCTCAAGAAAGTGTTCAAACTTCACACCTTTTAAATTTTACAGATGCAGTTGTTAAATACCGTTTGTTGCGGAGAACTAATATATATATATATATATATATATATATATATATATATATATATAATTTTTGTATTGTTTGTAGTTAAATGTATTATATTCTTAGTGGAGATATGCAATCGATGGATACGCAAAATATCATATTTGTTCTATCCACGATTTTCTTCGTGGCCGGTAGATTTGCACTATCAGTTCCGCAATGATACGATTGCTCCTCATTTCCGAGTACGCGTTGAGTCGACTTCGTTGTTGCTAGGAGTTGATTAGTCACCTCATTCCAAAGGCTTTCATATTTGCTTAAATCTGATAGTGTCAGCATTGTAATATGTATTATTTGATACCTGATGAAGGTATTGGAAATGAGGAACTGAAACGTAGCCAGTCAACCAAGGTTAGATCGTGACTCGTTTCCAGTGATTAGTACGAATGATATGGACGTCTTCGGAGTGTGGGAACGAATCAGTACCCAGCCACCATGAAGATAAATTCAATACGTATTTTGAAATGAAGATCGATCGGATCTTTCTTATTCGGTAGAAAAAACACATTAGCAAAGATGTGGATAATAGCCATTTATTTCGTACCTAATAAACTTCACTTTACAATCATTAAATTATATACTCCATTGGTTTTCATTTAATTATGCGGGTTGCAACTAGTCTGACTCTTTTTTACTTCTATTTCTTGTTTTTTCCGATTAGCAAAAAACAAAAGAAGAAGAAACTGCTGCACATACGGTATCACAACCATTGTTAAGAGTGACAGAAATTTCAAAATAATATGAGCATTCAACACTGCAATCCGCAAACTCTGCACTGTTACCAAGCGGACAGAACAAATTAAGGCACAAGACTAAACGAAAGGCAACACGTAACAGCCAAAAATGCGAACAGTTGGTTAACTCTCAATCCATCAATACAAGAATGACCAAGACAAAGACCTTTACATGCAAACAGGCACACACATAGGCACAAACGCATATAAAATTACTAATCAGCCCAAACAAGAAATAGACTTCAAACCGAGCCAGACTAGTTGCCACCCACATATTCAAATAAAAACTCAGGATGTATATAAATAAAAGATTTCTAAGTAAATTTTATTAGTCTCGAAATAAATGGGCATTATTCATTTTGTTTTTGATGTGTATTTTATTCCTAATAAAAAATATACCATATATTATAATAACTCAGGCCGTAATGCTCTAATTACTTGATGTCTGATCTAAAGTGACAGGTTGGAGAAAGCAAGTCGGAGCTTTAGGTTGAAAGTGCAATAAAATAGGCTTCTCTTGAAGATAAGGCTGACCAAAAAAGATAATTGGATATATAGTTGAAAATTTCATATATGGCTCGGCTTGCTTGGCTCTGAGGCAAACATGCCTCAATCGGGCCCCAGTCTCTCCGCAGTACGTGTAACTAACGGTAGTTTTCGATGTTGTGCAAATTGTAATGTGCAATGGAATTGGTGTTTATCGCAAGCTCGCACATTTGGTTTAAATAACTCATCAATATCGACGCTATATTACGTTTGCAGTCGCTTGGCAAGTGCCTGTCCAAACACAGACACTCGGGTCCACAAAGTTAGCCCTAGCCAATTTATCTGCAGGTCTATGACAACCGAAGTAAACTAGCAAATAAAGAAGCGGTGGCAGATTAGCGAACAAAATTATAAATTGTCAAAATAAGTCCCCAAACACCTTAAAAAAAACAATAAGTTGATATAGTAAGTCTTGTCAGGAAGCTAACTGGTAAAAGGATATTAATTTAATTAAATTATGTATTTATTATTCGCCCAGCTAGACAGTGAACTAATGATACCTCAATTATATATTTTTGTTTGGGAAGATTAATATATATGCAGTTGTATATTAGGTGTTGTATACCCAGTAACAAGTTTGTTCTAATATAAGACTAGATGGTCAAACCAATTTCAGCATGAACGAAAGGCATAATCTCATGTGCACATACATTTCTTGTTTACTTGCGACTCATCAGTAGGAGCCGGTATTACGCACTCTACCCACTGTATATTTCAGTGAGGAAGGTTGGACAATTAGACGGTAAAATCTCCTTTACAAATGTGTTTCAAGCAGTAATGAAGCTAGCTTTGTATAAAGTTTTCGGCACCAAAACTAAGATTTCCGAGTCGGTGTATGGTACCAACACAATGGATTTCAGGATATGATAAGTTTCCAATAATTAAATGCCTTTCAGATCGATTATTATTATTTGATACATTTTGCAATATTAAGTTTATACCAGCAGTATGTGTGTATTTATATTTGGACATAATTTATACGTTCCCACACAGTCAGACTTTATTTAATTCATAGTTTAAACGTAAAAGGTAACATCGTAATAATTGAATATAGCCGTGTTTTAGATTAATCACTGTTTACATTATATAATTTGAATAAAAGCATAGACTCTAAGTGGATGGCATAAAATGTCGATATATGCATGCGCCATAACATAATTCATCATTACGGTTATATATTGGGCATTTTCGGTATGAAATGGAGAAGTGGAAAAGGAGGAAATTCGAACCACTTAAGCGGTTATAGCGCCTAAAGCTAATCAGCAAAATAAACAAATGAAATTTCTTCATAAACTAGACAGGTTTGTAAAATTATGCCGGTCTACTGGATGAATTGCATTTTCTAAACAATACAATTCTTAGATTATACTGACATATGTAAGTAATTGATGGGTCAGGTGTTTATATCAAGACCGCAAACTTGATTATAGTAATTGTTATCACCACCCGCGCAACCAATGTTCGTTTTATTATATAAAATTTTCATTTCAATACCACTTCCCCATGTAGTGTGGTGTCTGTTCAGTAATGACAGATTGGGGATGGTTAGTTGGAACTTTGGGTATAAATGGATGCCATATGAGCTCCACCTAAAGGAAAAATAGACTAACCAAGTTACATTAGTTAGTATATAACTGAAAATTGTGTGCAATGTAGTGTGCGGCAGGATGGCTCAGTGGTTAGAGCACCAGATTCCGAAGCAGACGTGCCCAGGTTCGAGTCCTGTCCGCGGCAAATTCTGGCCAGTACATGATGAGTTCCCAATAAGGACAAAACCGGTCTACTGGATGAATTTCCTTTTCTACACTATACAATTCTTAGTTTATACTGACATATGTAAGTAATTAATGGGTCAGGTGTTTATGTCAAGACCACAACCTAGATTATAATAATTGTTATCACCACCCACGCAACCAATGTTCGTTTAAATTATACCTGAGTTTGCGCGCGCTCACGTATTCTTGTGTGTATGTTTAGTTTTCATTATTATTCCAACTACACAACTGTTATTGGCTTACGCTTACTTGTTGGTGAAACTGTGGCGTTTGGTTGAGCCAATTTAGATGTTGCTTATAGGTGTGCTGAGAGTTGTCCAGGTGAGCTTCAGGTTTGTCATGCTCGCCTGCATCTAAATGATGCCAGTCTACTTCACCATGCCCTTCATTTGCTTCTCGACCATTCGTGCTAGCTGTCGTCATTATATGTAGAAGGAAAGGATAACTTGACTCCTGGAAGGCGTTTGTATCATAGCAATGATTGGCATCGCTCTGGATGGTGTTGAAAGGCAAGTTGGTGTAGCTGATTTCACCTTTATGCTGATTACGTATAAAAAAGGGTTTTATAAGTTGACCATAAAAAGGAAAGCACAAGTTGTGTTTTATTCCTGTGCGTATTGTGTCAACCCTAAAGATGAGACTGGAAATTCGGTCTCGAAAATTAGGTAAAAGTACAATGGAAAATCTTGTTCCAACGTCATTTTCAGACAATCAGCTAATGGAAGGCTTAAAAAAGGAGGGACAATTGAGAATTCATCAATTGAGGCCAAAAATTACATCAACTGAAAATGATGAAAATTCAAGATTTTACCGACCTAAAAGTGCTATCAATTGTCCCGCACAAGAAAAATGCGGTCAAATCCATAATAAGAAGAGCAGCACTGCGCAACGAGATTCAAGATAAACTACCGTCACTTGCACATACTGTTTTGATAGCTAAATGTCAGCTTGTACTGTGACTCGTTCAATGATAAATCTGTGCGTATTTAAAATCCACAGGTTTCATTTAATTAACGATGATCATGAAAGGTCGAAGCGCGTCATTACGTGTGACTGACGATAGTTTAGAAAGGCTCTGCTACTGGTTAAATACAATTGGATTGGTGTTTACTTCATGCTCGCAAACTTGATTTAAAGAAGTTCATTGGCTGTTTAAAGACTAGGCAAAATTCATTTCACCTCCTCACTCTTTTGGTAAAATTTTTATTGCAATGTATATATTTAAAACGGATAATCTAAAAAAAATTTATTCACGTTTTAGAACAAGAAAATTAATCAGAATTTTTATATAATTAAATGATCATTGATTAATTTTTGTAGCTAATTCAAAGTTGAAAGTTTTATATACACCAATCTAATTATATATATATATATATATATATATATATATATATATATATATATATATATAATGTGTGTGTGTGTGTACATTTGCCGTGTAAATTACGTGATGAGTTCTCAATAAGAATGAAATTGGTCCACTGAAGGAATTGCCTTTTCAACACTATACAGGGCATAGTTTATATTGATAAATGTACGTGCATAATGGAACTGGTGTTTACAATAAGATCGCAGCCGTGATTTTACTAAATGTGTTGGTTTGACGGTTTTCTGAGTTGGGAAAATTGAATGTGAATCTAAGATTGCATTCTCCCATAAAAGAGACAATTTATTTGATGTTTTTAAAAACTGTTCATAAAAAAATTCAGTTGTTCTTCATTTACTAGTTACTTCGTAGGATTTAGGAATATTATTATTATATGCTTCTATAAGAATTATACTTTATTCATAAATATCCTTTGTAAATTATAATGATTGACATCAGCATATTCCACATCAACGCCAACACTACCATCGTCATCAAACTAGACATAATTAAATCAATATTCAACATTATGATATATCTGTTGGCCAATAACTTTGAAATAAAACTGAAAATTGTGTGCAGTTTGCCGTTGGGTGGCTCAGTGTTTAGAGCACCAGATTCCGAAGCAAACGTGCCCAGGTTCGAGCCCTGTCCGCAGCAAATTCTGGACAGTACGTGAGGAGTTCCCAATAATGACGAAACCGCTCTACTGAATTAATTGCCTCTTCTACACTATACGAATCATAGTTTATACTGGCAAATGTATGTACTGAATGTGTATGCAATGACGGAGTAACTTTACCTTCATAACATCAAAAGCTTAAAATACGCAATAAGGTGAGAATTTGTTTAATTCTGCCTAGCAACAGTGTAAATTTCGGATATATACTTACCTTTCCCGCACGATATTGAAATGGAATTGTATTCAAATCCCTCTCAGACAATTGCATGGCAGTTGTGATATGCTCCCCTTCAATGCTACCAGCTAGTTGATACAATGTTGACGGCAATGTCGTGGGCGCAGAGGGGTTTTCAGCTTTTCCAGAAGACAAAGCACAAACTGCCTTTTCTCCGGATTTTCCAGTCGTGATCTCGTTAGGAGCATCTGACCCAATCACAATACTTGGACGTCGAATTTTTAGCTGTTAGGAAACAGTGTGATAATAGAAAAAAACAGGAAACACCGATAAATTGCTAAAATTATCTCATTCACAGTTAAATTAATCATTAAAATTTATTTAAAGGAGCTTCAAAAAGAGCCTATAGAAATTAAATATATATAAGAATGGCTTCGCAATTATTCAGTTATCTTTTATGCAGAGGCAATGGCTTCATTCCTAGAAACACACATAATTATATCTCAGTCCAGCTTTATCAGAATATTTGAATACTCTTCACGCTTAGTGTGCTTAGGATGTTCTGTGAAGGCTGACATCCATGGTTTTTCAGGATCCGCTCTAAGACTAACTTGCTTAAAGTTGACAATCATATCATCAACGTCTTCACAGCTTAAATTGGCATTCATGTTAATAAAATTGTAGACCCTATAAAAAGTACTCTAATCAAGTTAATTTATGATATATGCGTTGGTATCGTCTGTCCGCCAACAATGGACCAAGAATGTTCAAATTTCCTCTGAAGAAAATTCCAAGTTAAAGCCGCAAGTTTTCTTTGACAAAACTTTATCTTCTAGGAAATCTGGCAATAAAAGAACCCACAGTATGGAATTAAGCTATTCAATGACTGGGGAACAACGTAACAGCAATTGATGGAGGGTACCAACTATATTTAAAGAGCATAAATAGGAAGAAATAGGTTTTTTCAATACGCAGTTGATTGAGAAGACTCATAATTTTAATGTTATACGTTATTATTTTAACATGAACTGCCGTGAATTTCGGTTGCGTGTCTGTGTTGAAATCATAAGATTTTCTACGTAGCAATGAATTGGAATGCGAATTCGGTTTCAAATAGGTTTTGTGCGTCCCGGTACATTGAATGAAACCAGGCCTCTTCTACTTCATCTAATGGAGGGAAAAAATAATGATTTTTGCATCACAAATTAATCCAATGCAAATTCAATTTTTCTAAATAAGGTATAAATGAATCAATTTAAAATATATGACTATTTTCCAGGTGCAATAATAAAATTAAATTTTATCAGATCCAAGAAACTTTTATTTCTAATATTATTGTCAAGTATCTACAACTAAAATAGAAAATATTAACGAGAGAGAGAATTTGTGTGTGTGTGAAATAATGCAGCAACCAATAAATTGCGTGCACAACATCCAGTTCAAGCTCGGTGCCCGAAAATGATAATTCTGCTTGCATAAATCAGGCTAAAGTTGGCTTATAAATAAAGCTTCGTAATTCAGCTAAACTACCAGAGTTATTTAAGGCAACACACTTGAATTTACCAGCAATCAAAGAGAAACATCAGATATTATTTGCAATATACATGCGCAAGTTGTCAGTCAACTTACGTAGGCTGGTCGACCAGACGGCTAATTACTAGAATGAGAGAACAAAGCAATTTAAACATCTGTCTTAAATCGAACGGAAAATACACACCTGCAGTTGTGTAACTCATTATTCAAACCTCCCACATATGTTCTCCAGACGCTAAATTCAAGATATTTACTAAATGAAAAAACAGAAAGTGATTATTCACATACGAATCTTTGTGAATAAACAAACTGCAGCCGGATTTATGCAAGCAGAATAAACATGTTCAGTCACCGAGTTTGAACGGGAGTTGATGCACGCAATTGATTGGCTATTCCCCTTTTTCAAACTCTCTTCATGTTTACATTATTCTACCTTGTTTTGCCTTTCAATTTAGATACAAAGATATGTTTGTTTGAGGATACTTGCGAAGAAAATAAGAAAAAATGGTTCTTGTAGCTCGGCTTCCAAATGAATATGACTCTCTGTATAAGAATCAGTGTACCGTTTCTAGATGAATTCTGATTTCTACAGGAGAATCAAACATCGAATAGGTTTCATCATCTCGGCATCATCAGCTAAATTAATTCTATGATACTAAACTCTTGCCAGGTTCAGATAAAAGACATATTTTGACATCCAAACTCAATAAAAATAATCCTCGTAAACAGACAAACCGCACTAAATTAACCTTAAATTAATGATAAATAAAAACGTAACGGAAATAAGATATTGATCTTCTGTGCAAAATAAACTTATTGGGAAACGTATAACAGTCGTCAGGAAGTCAATTTAGCTAGGCAATTTAATTTAATTCTCCTGCCTTTGTATTGATAGAGTTTATTTGGTATTTCAGTTGAGGCGAACGGACAATAATATACGTAGCAAAAATTTAGTGCCAAAATTTACGGTCAAGTGCAACGATTTTGAGACTAATGGGAGTGAGAAAAGCATATACAATATTTAGTACCTTACATATGCATTGTGGTATGAACATCGCTAGTTAGTTTGCCGTCGTTTCATGATGATGATTATAGAAGTTAAAAACGAGTCAGTACATACGACTGACAGTACTACTGCCATTTATTGCGACAGGTTATATACAATACGCATGGTATTTATGTCCTCTTTACAAGCGTTTATAGAAGAATAGCTATCCCCAGTCGCACAATATGCGGTTGTTTCATCGAATAACATTTGGACGTGTGTCGAAAGCTTCAAAAAGATAAGGTTTGTGACTGTATCGAATTTTACAGTCGAATTTTTTCAGGCAAGTACAACGTATGCGAGACTACTAGAGGGGAGAACCGCTATTGTAATTTTTCTTTCAATATAGATGCATTGTGGTTTGACTCCCGACGGTCTGTTTACCGTCGTACTCTGATGATTATCATGGAAGTTCGAAACGCCTCAGTGCGTGCGACTCTCAGTAGTTTTGCTATGTTGTTTGGCGACTGGTTAAATACAATGGGATCGGTGTTTACTTGAAGCTCACAAACTTGATTTAAAGAATTGTTACCACCACCCGCGCAATCAATTATTCTTTAATTGTATTTATATATATATATATATATATATATATATGTGTGTGTGTGTGTGTGTGTGCGTGTATGTGTGTGTGTGTGGCGAAAGCTACAGAGATTTTCACTATTGCAGGTTTACACATTCGTCTAGGAGATTATACCGTCCTATTATCCCACATTCTTCGACCAAATATATAGTAGTTTAAGGCCGTAATACCGGCTCTTACTGATGAGTCGCCAGTATGCACGAAACGAATATGCATGAGATTATACTTTCCGTTCATGCTACCTTTGGTTTATCCTTGTGGTCACAACTGAACTAATTTGTTACTAGGTTCGCAACACCTAATACATACTTGCATATATATTAGCTCTTCGCAACAAACAGTATTTAACTGTAATATATTGAATTGAATGATGTCATGCTTACCGCGAAATGTGATAACTGATATCGATGAAGGCCAGAGTGTATGGATGACCGACTCGGAAACCATAGTGTTAGTATCCGGTACCTCATCGATTTCATAAAAGGTATCAGTTACTAACACAATAGCCATGAGTGTTAGTATCCTTTACAGACTCGGTATATATATTATATAGTGTGAGTTAGCATTGAAGTCGCATTGTCGTTGACTTTAGATGATATTAGCTTCACTATTACAGGTTTACACATTCGTCTAGGAGATTGTACCGTCCTATTATTCCACATTCTTCTACCAAATTTATAGTGGTTAAAGGGCGTAATACCGGCTCCTACTGATGAGTCGCCAGTAAGCACGAAACGAATGTGCATGAGATTATACTTTCCGTTCATGCTGTCTTTGGTGTATCCTTCTGGTCACAACTGAACTAATTTGTTACTAGGTTCGCAACACCTAATACATACTTGCATATATTCATTACTGTTAGATCTTCGCTAGTCAGTTTGGATTGTCACCACCACTCGTGCAATCATTGATTATATATGTTGAATCTCTGCGATTTACGTTCGCGGGTTGTCGCTTGTTACTATCAGTCTTGCGAAAATCCGATAGATCCCAATTTCCAAGCACCGTCGAGTTTCTCTTATTGGCTGGGCGCGGATTCGTCTTTTTCGTCCGAAGGCATCAACTTTGTTCATACTAACCACTGGAAATGTGGTACGATCCAGTCTTCGTTGAACGGCGATGTTTCGGAACATCATTTTCTATTCCATCATCAGGCCTCTTGTCACACACACAAACGCGCACACACACACACAAACACACATACACATATATATATATATATATATATATATATATATATATATATATATATATATATATATGTGTGTGTGTGTGTGACGAAAGCTACCAAAATCCGTTACTTCATTGAAATTGCGCAGCTGACGTTTCCATTCCAGTTTAATATATGCGAGATTACTTTAAGTGAGAGCAATACATCCGATTTTCCATAAATTTTAAATGCAAAGCGGTTTGATGTTCGTTTCTTTAATCAAAGATACGATCTTTATATACACATCTGTCACATTATGTACATATATTTGTCAATATAAAATAAGTAGTTTATAGTGGGGAAAGGCAATTCATCTAGTAGAATATTTTTGTCCTTATAGGGAACTCATCACGTGCTTCCCAGAATTTGCCGCAGACAAAGCTTTAACCTTGGAACTTACTTTACTTTACTTTACTGCGGCTGACTCCTTTTGGAGGATAAGCCGGCTCCACATTTCATGGAGTTTCTTGGCACGTCTGTTTCGGAATCTGTTGCTCTAACCACTGAGCCATCCTGCCGCACACAACACAAAATTTTCAACCAATGTTCATTTAATTGTATAAGTTTTCATTTCAATACTACTTTCCAATGTAACGTGGTATTTTTTTCAAAAGACAGGTTTGGGATGATAATTTGTAATTTTTTTGGTTAAATGGATGTTATATAGGTTCCATCTAAAGAAAAGGTTAACCAAAACATATTATTTAGTATATATTTGGAAATTGTGTGCAGTGTGTGACAGAGTGGCGCACTGGTTAGAGTACCAGATTCAGAAGCAGACGAGCCCTGGCCGTGGCAAATTCTGGCTAGTACGTATAAGTTCCCAGTAAGGACGAAACCAGTCTACTGCATGAATTTCCTTTTCTACACTATACAAATATTAGTTTATACTGACAAATGTGTGTATTTAATGAGTCAGCTGTCTATATCTAGTTTGAAAACCTGTTTAAAAGTAATTGTCATCGACTCCCGTGCAACCAATGATCACTTGATTTCGTCCATATTGAAGAATCTTCATTTAACATACAGAATTTGCCGTTGACAGAGCTCGAACCTGGACATGTCAGCATTGAAGTCTGTTTTTCTAACCCCTGAAGTAAATTGTCTGGTAATTTTTCAGCAAACATTTGTTTTCCATTAAACAATAATTGATTGCGCGGGTTGTGGTAAAAATAATTTAAATCAATTTGCTAGCTTAAATTAAATGCTAATCCAATTTTATTTAGCCAGTCGTCCAACAACATGACGAAACTACCGCCAGTTGCACGCACTAACGCGTTTCGACATTCCATGACCATCATCAGAGTACGACGGCAAATTTAATCAAACCTCATTGCATATATATGGAAAGCAAAAGTGGATATGCGGCTTTCACCTCTAGTAGTCTTGCATAAATTGCACTTGATAGAAATGTCGGCTGCAAAATTTCTATGCAGTCACGAACATTAACTCTTTGTAGCTTTCGCCAAACACACACATATATATACATATATATATATATATATATATATATATATATATATATAGAAAATACAATTAAATGATAACTGATTGCGCAGTTTGTGGTAACAATTCTTTAAAACAAGTTTACGTAATTGAAGTAAGCCCCAATCCCATTTTATTTAACCAGTCGTCGAACAACATAACAAAACACCCGCCTGTCGTACACACAGACACGTTTCAACCTTCCATGATCATCATCAGATTACGACTGCAAACTGAACAGCGACGATCAAACCAAATTGCAAAAATATGGAACGCAAAAGTAGATATGCGGCTTTCACCGATAGTAGCCTTGCACAAGTTCTACTTGAATGGAAATTTCGGATGCACTATTTCTATCCATAGACGAACATTAACTCTGTGTAGCTTAGGTCGAAACGCGTCAATGCGTGCGACTGGCAATAGTTTCTCATGTTGTTTTATAACTAGTTAAATAAAATGGGCTAGGTGTTTACTTTTAACTCGCAAACTGAAATTTAGCAACGTGAATGAAATATAAGAAGCTAATTTGATAGAAGACAGAGTTTTGTAGATTTCCTGATATATATATATATATATATATATATATATATATATATATACATACATACATACATACATACATACATACATACATACATACATACATAAATGCATATATACATACATACATACATACATACTTACATACATATATACATGCATACATAAATACATACATACATGCATACATGCATACAAACATACATACATACATCCATCCATATATTCATACATACATAAATACATACATACATACATGCATACACACATACATACATAAATACATACGTACGTACATACATATATGCATATATACATAAATAAATACATATATTCATATGTACTTAAGTCTATACATATGTACATTCACACAAACGTACAGACGTACATGCACACATACATACATATATAAATACAATATATGAATACCTGAATACATACATGTGTACATCCATATATATGTACCCACATTCTAGCATGCATGCATAAATACATTCAGCCATACATATATACAAGACAGATTATGTGCGGATGCATGCTTGCCTATATACGTAAATCTATATGCATATATATATATATGTATATATTTATGCATATATATATATATATATATATATATATACTTATATATGTAAACAAAATCGTATATATACATATATATATATATTTTTATATATATATATATATATATATAATTTCAGTTTAGCGACCATGAATACTGTGTTATTGACATTGACATGATTTAAGTCCCAAGGTTTCAGAAAGGACATGTATGGATAAATGGTACTGAAATGAACATTTATATAATTAAACGAACATTAGTTGCGCGAGCGGTGATAACATTTACTATAATCAAGGTTGCGAACTTGAATATAATAAATGTTTCAGATAAAGCTTAAGTAAAAGGGTACGGGACGAAGAAAGTTTGTGAATGAGGATAATATTCAGTTAGAGTATTTGAGAGACATGTGAGAAAGCTATGAGAGGGGTGGTTAGAATGAGGAAAATTTAGATACAGAGAAATGTAACAAAAATTTAGAGGAGAAAGAAACATAATGATTAGCATTGATTGCTGAATGACAATAAGCGAAACAAGGTAAGTTTTCTTACTTTAATTTGCTTTGTCTTTGACGAACTAGTGACGTCATTACAAAGTCCGTGCTCAAACTCCTGTGACACATTTGTTAAATTTTCCGCTATTTCACGTTCCAAAGTCTCAATAAATACAGCATCATTGTCAATTTCAATCTCTTCCTCCTTTGGAACTATTACGTCCAAATTGTTTTCATAATCACAATTGACATTATCATAATCGTTTCGAAGTGTTGTGGCAGTAATTCGTTTATTCACAGGTTGAAAATGATTCTTTGTATCCGCAAAAGACATCTCGTCACTGGCCGCTGCTCCACTGAATTTCCTCAAGGCGTCGTCTACATTTACATCCATACTTTGAATTTGTGAACTATATATGTGCAGAAATGAACAGAAAACGAAGCATTAAAGTTGTGCGTTAATATCATTATGTAAACAGAAAATCCAGCTGAAATAGACGTTTAAACATTATTCATATGGTATGCTTCGTATTAAATTCACCTGTAGTATATTCAACGATCCATTAACGAGATATTGATTTCATTCGCAATTGGTAGTTTGTACACCTTGTGGTCTCCAAATATTAATCACTTTTATAAATATCACTTCCGATAAGGTAAATATTTTCCCGCCTTTTAATTAAGTGTGTGAGCAAGAGATCAATGCCAATACCACTGAGTCCTTTTTTTCATTTGTTATTGCGCAGTAGGATGTGAACCAATAGAATTCTGCCACGAGATGATTTATCTGCCATTTCTGAGTTTCAAAGCATCCTACGGATATTCCTCAAAAGCCCGGCGTGTGAGATTCGCAAGTAACCTTCCAAAACACTTATCTGGTCAATGCAAGCTCTATTACTTTTCAGAAGCGATTTTGAATTAACTCAAAAGGAAGGCCATAAAGAACGGGCTAGTTTGTTAATTTTGCTTCCGACCGATATCTACTGAAGCTCATTTGGCAGTGATCTGAACTGTACCGAGTAAATTAATCGGTTCAAACATTTATCTAGACGGTAGCCGATTTATGTCTCTCATTTCACATGTCTTAATGGCATCACAGAGAACCAAATAAACGCATTAATTGAAAACATTGTATTTGTCCTCTAATAAACAAATGGTATTGCAATTTTGCCGAAGACCGAAGTTCAAGGCTTTATGTCAAAAAATACAGACTGAAATCGATCTCTGCCGCTTTGACTGGGTATCATGGAAGACTATATCATTGTAAACAGTCACCTTAGCACTGCATAACACAATCTTTGGTATTAGATACAGTAACAGACCCAAGAAAATCTGCCTTGATCCGAGACCCGACCGTGAAAAAAATTTTGTACAGTACTTGAATAATGCCAAATAGTTAGACACCGTTTATTGCGAAAAACTAGTATATATGCAAGTATGTATTATGTGTTGCAAACCTATTAACAAATTAGTTCAGTTGTGACCAGAAGGATAAACTAAAGGCAGCATGAACGGAAAGTATAATCTCATGAACATTCATTTCGTACTAACTGGCGACTCATCAGTAGGAGCCGGAATTACGCCCTTTACCCACTATATATTTGGGTTAGGAATGTGGGACCATTGGACGTTACAATCTCCTATACGACTGTGTAAACCTTCAGTAATGACGCTAGCTTCATATAAAGTATTCGGCAATGCAACTTTAAAGCCACCTCACTATATATAATATATGTACCGAGTCTTTAAAGGACACCAACACTATGGGTATTGTGTTAGTACCTGATACCAATACTATGGTTGCTGAGTAAGAACATGGTATCAACAGAACGGATTTCAATGTATGCTACAGTTCACAAAAATTTAGAATTATAACTTTTTATTAACACCTGCTACTCCATCAAATCCATACACTGGTCTTGATCAATATCAGTTCTCAGATTTATCGGTTATCGTGACATTAATCTATTAAATATGTAAAATATATACAGTTTATGGAATATATATATATATATATATATATATATATATATATATATACTCTCTCTCTCCTATATATATATATATATGCAATTGCGCAATAGGTGTTGCCACCTAATAACAAATTAGTTCTTCAAATATTTAGAAGGATAAACCAAAGACTGTCTGAGCGGAACGTAAAATCTCGTGCACAAAAAGTATCTAAATATTATCAACATAACGGTTGTGTAATTTCCCAATACTTAATAAATTAAATTTGTTTCGTTCCGATTTGCATATTCGATTGTGGGATATGATCGTGATCAAAGCTGAACCAAATCCTAAACCACATTTTCGCCTGTATAAATGGTCATTGAAAACGAATGGAATATTTGGTCAATAAAAATAATCTTTCCAACCGCGCTTCAAGCATGCTATCTGGACGTGAGAAAAATTTTACATATCAACAACATGCTCTTCAATTTTAAATAAGACTGATTGTGAGATCATGCTCCTCGATTCGAATAGCACTGAGATAAGTAGACGCTGACCAGAAATGTGCAAACGAAAACAATTATTTGTGCACCGGTATTTCAAATGGATTTCCCAAGCCCCACGTGAAGCAGTGATTAGTTATGTTTCTTCTATTTTAAGGTTTTGGACTAATACGTATTTATTTTTTGTGTAATACTTATGCGGACCGTTTTTACTTATTTAAAAATAAAAAAAACACTTTCTGGCTTCTATTTATTAAATTAAGCAGTTTAGACATAGTTTAATAAACAAAATGTTCGCAGCTTGCCTTACCGATTATTACTTCGAATGATGATAGTAGTACCTTTGCAAGTAAATATTGCCTAAAAGTAATAATATTTTGCTTGAAGGACAGTGCAGAAATACGTGGTCTTCTTTATTTCCATTAATGGTTATTTTGTTCACAGTTCATATATATGTCAAGTGCAATTTTCATCAATCATTTCCTAGTGTCTTTCTCAACAGTTTTCACATCACCTTACATATAACCACATAATACAACAAGTGTACATCTATCTTATATTGATATTCTTCCAATTAGCTAGCGGGCCGTTTAAAAACGTTCTCGGATATGAATAACGACAATTACAGACGAAAACTGTGGACGGTGAACAGAAAAAACCTTAATATAAGTACCTGACTCATTAATGACTTACAAATGTCAGGATAAATTACGAATTGTACAGTGTGGAAAAAACAATTCATCCAGGAGACCGATTTTTGTCCTTATTGGGAACTCATCACGTACCGGCCAGAATTTGCCACGGCCAGTACGTGACGAGTTCCCAATACGGACGAAATCGGTCCATTGGATGAATTGCCTATTCCACACTATAAAATTCTTAGTTTATACTAACATATGTAAGTAATTAATGGGTCAGGTGCTTATATCAAACTTGATTATAGTAAATTTTGCCACCGCCCTAGCAACCAATGTTCATTTAATTATAAAAAAAACCTTGTTCGAAAGAACAAGGATCAGGTCATTTCCATTCAGTCATTCACAGTTCACTAGCTTTAACTACTTGCACAGGTATTGTTGCATGCTACCATTGTCCAGCGTTCGACAGTAATCTGACCGAAAATTTCTACATACTTTGACCAATAACTATTTAATTAGGAAGGCGCGTAAAATATTTTGAAAATTATTTGCTAAAATGTAATTTCTGAAACATCAGGACAAATCTACTTTTTAACAAACCCACAAAAATTGTTAAACGAGTCGTGTCTACATAACAAAATTTGCGTTTTATTTTTTTAATTTTCTGATGGTATTTTGATTCATCCTGATATACGGCTAAGTGACATCTAGATTGCTTACCTCTTTTGTTTGTCCTTATTTTCACTTGCAAGCATGACTGCTCGCCTTGTGTCACGATTTGTGCTGGCAGTTTCCGGACCATCATTGGCACCTGGACGTTTTGATGCACACCACAATGCGCTGGATTGAAACGGGGAGGAACTTTTGGTCAAATATTGCTCCTCGCTGATAACTGAAATTTTTAGTCCTGTCGCCACGTTTGAAGGCCATGTGCGTTCTCTTGTAGGCGATTGAATCGCTTTTACTGGCATTTCTGCAGCCTTCTGTCCGTTTTGATTGTGACTGATGCCTGTTTTTAATGCACACATGTCAACTTCCGGCGCAGGCTCCTCGCCCTCGTGAACAACAGACATCTTCCGAATCGAAGCTTCAGTGTCGTTGATTTTTACCTCGTTATTATCATTGCTGGAAGAAATGTTTGACGAGTGCGAATTGCCCGCCAGCAGTGAGAGAGGCGCCATGGACTTGCGCGCAGTCAAACCGTTGCTAGACGACGTCGACGCTGAGGATAAGGACGACGATGTAGAAGAAACTAAGGATCAAGAAAGAGGAATATTTCTTAATATAGCACGTGAAATTCAGAAATCACTCGGTTCTACTTTATTCTCCCGAGAATATCTCACCACATCCATGGTTTGAAAATTCTCACAGTTTCCACTGCTTAAAGTTAGTTTGTTTAATTTCCAATACCATTCCCATGTGCGAAGATAGAAAAATTTTTGCCAGATAAATTAAGCTTTACTTTCTGCTTTTCTCCTCCAATGTCTATAAATTACCGTATGCAAACATTTCTTTAAAGGTAACCAATCTTGAAATTGAAACACAGAGGCGGAGAGCGTGAGATAGGAAAACTAAAATTCTTATTCATATATCGACTGTAATACAGGCGAGTGGTTAGAGCGTGCTTCATTTTATTTCATAAATCGTGTAGTAATTCGTAAATCCCAGGTATTTCATAGAATGCCAACGGAAATCTGTTAAGCAATTAATGACCCGTGAATTTTAATATAAGTGATTTAAATCAAGTTTCCGAACGTGAGTTAAACAGCAATCTCATTACGTTTTGTAAGTCGCAGTTTTAACTCTCGTGTTGATAATCAAAATACGACGATTTACTAAATAATGATAACTAAACGGAAATGCCTATCTAAGATAAATAAAATCAGATCCGCCGTTCTTGTGCATCAACTGTAATTCAGACTGTATGTTAGATTGTGCTCCGTTTGATTTCATAAATCGGACTTCAATTAGTTAATTACCGGCATTTCATAGAAGGCTAACTGGCCTCTGTTAAACAATTAATGATCTTGTGATTGGGAATAAAATTAATTTAAATGAAGTTTTCGAACTTGAGATAAACAGCATTCACATTATATTTAGCAAGTTGCAGATTGAACTCCCATGTACATCATAGAAAAAACATGCCAACACACTGACTAACAAGAATTAAATCACAATGCCTATCTAGGATGAGTAAAAACGGGTGGGCGGCTCTCACACTTTGTATTTTGTGTAAAATGTATTCGACTATAAATTTTGATTGCTTAATTTTTATGCAGTTCTTAACATATCATTTTTGCAGTTTTAGAAATATATATATAGTTATCGTCCCTATAGGTATCGTTCTATTATCCCAAATTCTGCACTAATATATTTTACTGGTTAAAGGGCGTAATACCGGCTCCTACTGATGAGTCGCCAGTAAGCACGAAACAAATGTGCATGAGATTATACCTTCCGTTCATGCAGTATTTGGTTTGTCCTTCTGATCACAACTGAACTAATTTGTTACTAGGTTCGCAACACCTAATATATACTTGCATATATATTAACTCTCCGCAACAAACAGTATTTAACTGTTATATATAGTTTATACAGTTTTGCAATCCGGCTAAATCCGTCTATATATACGAGCGAATGACGATGATGTTGCAATGTCGTATGAAGGTTTAAACAAAATAAGTTAATTACTTAACTCAAGCGCGAATAATTAGGATTATTCGTGATAAAAAATATGGGATAGTAACTGCCTGATAAAGGAGAAATCTCTTTGTTTTCTTGCCGGGAACTATGAGCCTCTAGATGATACCATGGCAAGACATGTATCAAATAAATAACTGCTCCTTGTTGAAAAGAACAAAATTAATATATTTCCGTTAGTTACCTTTTTATTTTTCTTCTGTTTTTTAAATATTTTGGAAACAATTTAAAAATTTATTTGTCGGTTCAAATTTTCTTACTCCAAATAAAGCTTGTTTCATTTGGAAAAAGTCTGCAAAAATGAATGCCCAAATATTACCAACACAGTATAATTTAAAAATTGTTTTAAAAATATTCTGACCGAGTTTCGCCAATCAAGGACCAGCTGATTTTGTTGTAATCTGTCCCCCTCAAGGTCTCACAAAAGGACATGTGCCCTTGAATTTTATCTGCAATTGCTATTCCTTGTTCTTGTAGTGATCACTAAATGGTATTCTTCAAATCAATTTTTAGAGCTTAAAATAAACCCCAATCCATTAATATCTTTCCAGTCGCATATCTCAGAAAAACTGCCGTCAGTCACGCCAACTTCCACATTTCGACATTCTAGAGCCATCTTCAGATGCACGACGGAAAACTGACGAATGTGGATCAACCCGCAGTCCATATATGAAGAGAGCGAAATAGGACATCCGTTTATCACCAATAGTAGTATTGGACACATTTTACTCAACTTGAAATAACTGCAACACAAGTTCCTTTAAATTGGGAAAGTAACTGTAATGTAACTTTCGCGACACGTATACAACTTATATAATAAAGCATTTACTGACTGCGCAGGCGATAAGAACAATTAATTAAAGCAAATATTCGAGCTTCAGATGAACACAAATCCGACGGTAACAGTCTAGTCGCAATGCATAACACTAAATGACGGATTTCAAACTCTGAACAACAATTATGATCGTACTTGCTAATTTATTATGCAGCCATATTCCAGTCAAATACAGTCAGTGTGTTAGCACCGTGGAAAAGGGCCACATTCCAATAGTCCAGGTATATATACAAACATATATATATATATATATATATATATATATATATATATATATATATATATATATATTCATTATGGTTTAATATAATGAGCGCACGAAGAAGGCATACACGAGTTAACGACATAGTTACATGCGGTTGACCGTAGTTTTGCTTAATTGCGAACGTTTAAAATCTGAGACTGGTGTTTATCTTACATTTTAAAACTTGATCGAAACCATTCATTTGTAAAATTTAGGCTAGGTTATCTAATAAATACAAATACTATTGCATTGTTAATACAATTAAACAATTATTGATTGCGTGGGTGGTGATAACAATATTTTAAATCAGGTTTTAGAGCTTGATGTATACTCCAATTCCATTGTACTTGACCAGTAGTTGAAAAACATAAAATCTACCGCCAGTTATACGCAGTGACGCGTTTCGAACTTCAATGATCATCATCCGAGTACAACTGCAATCTGACAGGCGAGGATCAAACCACAATGAATATATATATGGAAATAAAAATGAGATATGCGGCCGTCACCTCTAGCAGTCTTTCAGACTATAATTAAACAATTATTGATTGTGCGGGTGGTGGTAATAATTCTTTAAATCAAGTTTGCGAGTTTGAAGTAAACACCAATCTCATTGTATTTAACCACATATATATATATATATATATATATATATGAACAATACGATTAAACTTCGTAATTGATTGCTTGGGTGATTTACGACTGACGTTAATTTGTTATGTTGTTCGACGATTGATTAAATACAATGGGATTGGTATTTACTTCAAGCTCGCAAACTTGATTCAAAGAATTGTTACCACCACCCGCGCAATCAATTATTGTTTAATTGTATTGCCTATATATATTTGTGTGGCGAAAGCTACAAACAGCTAATGTTCGTGACTGCATAGAAATTGTGTAGCCGACATTTCCAGTCACTTACAATGTATGCAAGACTGCTAGAGGTGAGAGCCGCATATCCAAATTTGATTTACATATATATGCAAGGCGGTTTGATCCTCGCTAGTCAGTCTGCCGTCATACTCTGATGATGATCATGTGAGGATGAAACGCGTCAGTGCGTTGGGACTGGCGGTAGTTTTGTTATGTTGTTCGACGATTGGTTAAATACAATGAGATTGGTGTTTAATTCATGTTCGCAAACTTGATTTAAAGAATTTTACTTGGCTGTAAATGTCGGCTGCACACATTCTATGAAGTCACGAACATTTAATTTTCGCAGCTTTCGCCACATATATAGGTTAAACTATTTAACTATCATTGATTGCGCGGTTAGTGGTAACAATTTTAAAAATCAATTTGCTTGCTTAGATGCTACAACGGGAGATTGTTTCTTCAGTTTTCGCTAATTTTATATATTTCAAATAGACTTTATCGCATGCCTTATTATTCAGAAGATCTATTTAGACATAAATACGCCTTTACGTAAGATTTTTCCATCAAAAGCTTCAGGGGATTTCTGTAGCAGTCTATACTGTTTTTTAAAATATTATGTTCTCTAAAATTTGGAATTATTCCGTAATCTAATAAGGTTTTCCATTGAAGACCAAAACGGCGTACGAATTACACAGAAAATTTGAAGAAAAACATGTGTTACGTCCTGATCTAGAAAATTTGCATATTGAATTCTGAAATAATTAGCGTCATTTGCAAACCAATTGTTTGTTCATCAACTGAAGATTCTATTTATATATTTCGTCCAAATAAAACTACTCTGTTACTGTATACGCAGTTCCTAATAAATATTTGCAAAAGCAAATATATAACTTCCTCGTGCTTCATTTATTGATGCCAATATTATCAAGACATGTGATAGATTATGACAATCGTGGCCACAGTATGAAACTTTGCCTGAATAGCATGTTTTTAAAACTAAGTTTTATTGTGAATTTTTATGAAATTAAGCCTATCTGCAGAACCATTGTTTTGGTATACTCTTAGGTTGTGGCACATGCTATATAGGGAGTTAGTTTCGAAGTTACTCTCCCGTTAACTATACAAGAATTAGTTTCGTATACCGCTTGAATGTCATACATGTAGAAGATTGCAGTTTCCAACTGTCTCACATAGCTTGACCATATAGTTTATAGGTTTTTGGTGCAGTGACGTCTCCTATTGATGAGTCACCAAAAACGTAGAAAACGCACCTTTACATGAGATTTAACTGTTTGTTTATGCTGACATTGGAATATACTTCTATATTGATGTGAACTAACTTGCTGCCTGACACGTAAAACTTAAAAATATCATTAGACATATCTATTAATTTTTAGCTATAGAGAATGCGCAGAAGTAAACACAAAGTATGACAATATTGAACGATTCGTATGAAGAATACTTTTGCATTAACCTAATCCTTGTAGCAATAAAAAATGAAAAAGTAGTGCCAAGCTAAATTTGACCTTAAACTCGTCGATAAACATTATAAAAGAATACGGATGGAGAAGTATTTATTCACATCTGTGTTCACCGAATTCGTGGGTTCTTTTAACGAAAAATATCGAAAATAAAACATTGTAAACCTTTCTTAATTTATATAAACATGTATATGTATGTATTAACAGCTATAAGTATAGCTGCATGGAGATCATTATAAACGTGTTATCAGTACAAAATGAGCATTTAATTGTATAAAAAATGCGACTTATAAGGTAGATGGGTTTCTTCTTTTTACGCACTCTTCATGTACTTGCCAGAATGAACATAACCAGAGGAACAACATAGGCATTTTTGTTCCAGTCCTGCTACTCATCCTCTGGCCCTCTATACTAGTATCCACCGTTGAGGGTGAGAATTCTCAAATGGACCTTTTTAGGGCTTATGTAAAATAAAAAAGCTTCCCTCGCAGAAGACTACGAATTAAGATGAGGCATAGTCAGAACAATAATAGATTGAGAATTCGAGCCGCAAAAGTGAGTAAAATTTTTGTATTTTAATTTACTAAATGGATGCATTTATACGAGAAAACTTCTTTGAATAATTGAGAATTTGATGAGTAAAATGACATCATCTGACGATTTGGAAAACTTATTACGAATATTATCTGCAAAATTAAACACCATAACTGAAAAATTACGGCTTCTTAAGTCTAGGTTGAATGATACAATAACAGTAATACTCGGATGGAAACTGAATAAACGACTAAACTAATATTGGCAAACTCAAAAATGACATCCCGCGCCAAAAGACCAGCAGACGGATTTCTGCTTGTGTTGACATCTGAATCAAGGAGTTATTTCAGAACCTTATTATAATTTAAACTTAATCTTGCACCCTTGGATGTGAAAAGGCCACAGGTTTGTTTCACAAAATTTGAAGCTTTTGTGCGAGCGCAATTTTTTTTCATTAGAAGCACCTATTGTGCGCGTGGCCATCCACAAATTATTTGATCGTACAGTTGCAGTCCAATTGGAATTGCATGTAGATCTGTTGTATGCAAGAATCAAACAGCGATCATTGGATCGCTTCTTTGCCAAGCCTCAAGAAATGTTTTCAGAATTGTACAGACTCAAATCATCACTGGGCGAGATGCCCCAGGATACCATAGCACACATGAAGCGATGGTGATCTAAGCTAACTGAGTTTTTGACCTGTTTACAGTCGCATGTTTATTCTGCTGGACATCACCGGATATTGCGCAATATCAAATCCGTTTTGAGACTTGGAATACAACTCAGCAATGATAACCATCAAAACGACTGCGGCGGCATCACGCATGAGCCTTGTTACGACAGCTGGGAGGGGCGACAACTAAATGACATTCTTGGCGATATAATCTGCAAATAGTGGCTTCTTAGCAAACTCAATATGTAAAGAAACAAACTGTGATTAATATATCGTCTACGGGGCAGCCAAATCAGTATTGTTATCTGAGAGAACGAGCAGTTCAATGAGGCAATAGAGTTTATCAACTTACGAACATTGGAAATCGTGTTCATGTACATAAGATAAATCGTTTTAGTGTTTAGATTTGTATATCGAGAGGGGAAGGCCCGCAGATCACTCCACATCCTGTTCAGAGTCAGATGGTCTTCTGAGAGAAAGAAGTCTGGGAAACGTCGCCAAATGTAAAGATTTTTATTAAAATTAAATTTTTACAATTCAATGGACAGCAAGTGATTATAAAATTGGATACTTGAGCTGATGTATCTGTATTTACCTACGTTAAGCCTTCGTGAGCAAATCTTTGTCCGGCTTTGACCGCGTGGATAACTGCTGCGGGTATAGGGGGCACTAAATTATTATATGTTTCTTGTTGTAATGAGTTACCACAAACCTATATTGGGCTTATACTTTATTTAAAAATGTATATGCCTTTCGTGGCTGAAATTCACATATTCCATAGTTTCGATATTAAGCTCTACGGTGTAGGAGGAGACAAGTCGTTTGCCTGAGTATTGGTAAGAGTTTCAAAGCCAGTACTACGTTATATTCCAACTCCATGACTGCATCAAATTTCTCGGGACAGCGGCCAATCGCATTGAATTATGACTAGAATTAAACGAAGGTTACAAACTAACAAATTTTTATGGTGCCTCTTCAAAATAACTAGCAGCAGCGTCCCAGGTAACACAAGAGGTAATAGAAGCCGGCGTTCTTGAGCCATCCTCGTCTGTCTTACGTTCTCCTATGGTTTACGCTACGAAAAAGGAGGGTTCAATCTCACCGGTGACTGACGTCTGTCAATTAAACTCTGTGACCAAACCTGACCCGTATCTCATGCCAGCATTGCGTGATCTGTTCCTACAGATAGCGGGAGGCAATTGGTTCGCCGTGCTTGATATAATGCAGGGCTTTTGACAAATTAGTGTTCGGCCCGAAGACTTGTGGAAGGTAGCAGTGCACGCAATCTAAGGTAATTTTCAATTTACTCGGGTAACATTTAGTCAGGAGAACGCAACGAAAGTGTTCCAAAGACTGATTAATTTTTCGTTTTGGACTTACTCTGTACTTCAAGTTACGTTGACGTAATTATGTGGGCCACAACCAAACACCAATTACGTTTTCGGCTGCAGAATATGTTGTCCAAAGCCGTAAAATAGTTATTGCATTTTAATCCAGAAAAAGGTCAGATATTTCGGCAGGTGCAGATTATAGGCCACTCTGTCTCAGCAGAGGAATGTATGCCCTTTGATTCCAACATGCAGCCTGTTAAGAAATTTTCGGTGCTCTCTATTAGAAAACAATTGCGCCAGTTTAATCGTATTCTGAACATCTATAGATCATATCTCGTAAGGAATGCAATTACTCAACTAGCCTTGTTCAAGCTAACTGGTGCCAAGATATCGTTTCGTTGGACGGAGGAGGCTCAAAAAGCTTTACTCTATGTAAAGAATAATTAGTAGACGTCACTATTTTGACTTTTTCCGTAGGTAGCATATCACATGTTACAGACGTGTGACATAGGGACAGTATTACATTTGGACGGACTTACGGCGCAGTATAAAAGTCGCACACTCTCCATGGCGGAGCAAAGTTTAACGTCACCAAAAAGGAACTGTACAATGCGCACTACGAAAGTTTAAATATGATTTAAATTATCAACAGCTACAGGATATGCTCCGGCAACCATGGTCTATGGAATGCATGTACGACTGACAGGTGATCCCCTAACAACAGGACCCTATGAGTGCTGCATCATAGCGGATATTCAGGAGCACCTAATGCAGCAAACAGAATATGTGGGCGGCACACAGCAACAGGACTATGCCAGACAATCTGCACACACTAGCCTAAGGACCAGCGACTATATCATAGTGTCGAAGGTGTAGACCATGGCACTAAATGCTGTCAATGATGGCATGTAACGGTTGAAAAGGGTGAAAGCTAACATGTCCGACGGGCCACGTGCTGTCACGCTTGATCGTTTAAGCAGAGTTTCAAGGCAGACTCCTGAGGGAGGATTTTAACAGAAGCCACCGTTGAGGCCAAGAATGCGACAATGATCCCATTATGGGTTATCGTGAATCAAACATAAAGTCCTCGTAGAAGTATGCGAATTAAGATGAAGCAAAGTCGGGACAATGATGGAAGCAGCATGCGAACCGCAGAAGTGAATACGAAATAATAATTATTTGTATTTTGTTTTACTAAATGGACGCGCCTTATACGAGCAAACTCCGATTAATTTTTAATTACTAATAAAGCAATTGTATTGAACAAAAATAACTTGTTTGATGATTTGGAAAACATAGTAAGAATATTATCTGCGCAAATGAACACCATAACTGCGGAGTGAGGATTTATTAAGTCCAGGATGGATGAAACAAAAATAGTAAACTCTGAGGGAATCAGCATGAACGACCCAAATAATATTGGTGAACTCGACACCCTGATATGGTCAAAAATTAGACACCATTCCACCTAGAAAATTCGTATTGAAGCAAATTGTAATGGCTAAACCTAAAATTAGATATATTCCGATGGTAAAAAATACGAATTGCATAAAATAACAGATGCGATTCATCAATTCGTAAATAGGACTTGAACTTGCGGCCTTTCGTTTAGATTCTCGATCGATCAAAACTGCATTGACAAAATATCACCTAGAGAAGTCACTTTGAAGCAAAATAAACGGGCAGGATTTCAATATTCATATATGTTATTTTGTTTAAATTGAATATCGCATAAGAAACCATGTGTAACTAATAAAGAAGACCGGTTGCCTCACTCTTTGGTGCTCATAAAGTACTGGCAAGGTTTTCGTGAGTTGAATGTAAACTCGAGGGGTACGTTTCAGAGTACAGCAATTGGCTTCCGATCGATCATAAAAATATAGAATCCGTACCAACTAGGAAAGTCACATAGAAGCAAAGTATAATAGCACGATTTTAAAATTCATGTGTTCTTCTGTATGAATAAAACATTGTATATTGGTGAAATTCATCAAGTAGACCGGTTGCTTCTCTTGTGATTGGTCATGAAGAGCTAGCAAGTATTTTGTGAATGGGATGCAAACTAGAGGCCCATGGTTCAGAATCTCGCAGTTGGCCACCAATCGATTATCAAAACTTAGACACTATACAATCTGTGGAAGTCATATTAATGAAATTTATAATGACCAAATTTCAAATACATATGTGCTGTTGTTATTAACTAAACACTGTATAAGATACCAATTCATTTTCATCAAGTGGATCGGTGTAGACTTTCTTGAGATTTAATTAAATACTTTCCAGAATTTCGTAAGTGTGGTTTGAAATTGAGCCGTTCGGTTTAGATTCTAGCAAGTCATACCCGGTCCACCTATCCATCATACCAATATAGACACCATCTTACCAGTAGAGGTGATATTCCGATAAGGTTCAATGACAGAATTTGACGATAGATTTGTTTTGTTGATTTAAACCAAGCATTTCAGATGATATCAAATGGAATTCATTAAAGAGAATTGCTTTTCTTTTATTGGGCACTTATTAGGTACCAATCAGAACTCTCGTCTCCGAGGCTCTAAAAAAAGTACATTTAATTCAAACATTTAAAATTATCCGCTACGCTTCTCAAGATGTGCACTAAATGCCTTTTTAAGTTATGTACAAACCAATTTTTTGTCGCCCTTTCCTTCAACGATTTTATATTGACATTGTGTTCGATATAAAGTTCCAATTAGACATCCATGATCCATCAATATAGAAAAGACACAATGTCACCTGAAGAAGTGTTATTGAATTAAAGTTTATGGCAAGACACCATAAGATATGTGGTGAATATAAACTAGCAGTTGCATAAGATATAAAATGCAAATCATCAATTATATGAGTTTTTACTTTATTGGAAACCCATTAAATATTTATCGGAATTCCCATCGTCGGTGTTCTAACCAAGGCAAATTTATTTCTAAGTGTTACCATGTATACGCTACTCCAATCAAGTACTTCATTCAATGAAACTGTCAGTTCTATGTAAACCATCATTTTTGGCCAGTCTTTTGTATCAGGGTTAACTTTGGGCATTCCGTTTTACTTAACGTTCCATCTTGCCATCCGATTCTTTCAATGTAGAACATATAAGCACACCAACTTTGAAAGTGTTAGTGAATTAAAGTATTATTATATATTTGCTGGGACTATAATGTAAACATTGCATAAAATATCAAATGCAACTGATCAAATAGGCCGGCTTCATCTTTATAATAAACTTGCCACATACTTTCCAGAAATCGCTGCAAACGCGGCTCTAATTGGATCACATATGCTTTCGAGACTTACACTTGACGGGGGTCAATTTACTATAGGAGGATTCCTTCGTAGGATAGCTTTAATTAGGTCAAGTTCTTTGCCAAGGAAACACAGGTAAATTTTAATTGCATTTTTCTCGCGGTAAATGCATTTCATTTAAGAAACAATTTGCTTCGCCTGCGCATATGAAGTCTGTTTGCCTAATACAATTATGGTGTTCCGCATATCAGGGATGCCAGTATCAGGATCAGTATTGGTGATAACTGAGATATTTTTGGGGTACCAACATATTTTGAGCGTCTTGAACACATTTGTTTGGGAAGTGCTCCTTCATGAATATGAAAATGGATCACGGATTATTTCTGAATTTTGGTTGGAACTGAAACGCTCTACAAAATATGGCTTCCGTTGATCCTGTATTCAATGTCATAAATTTTCTGAACAAGTTAAATTAAGTAACACAGCAGTTTTTCACATATTACTCATGCTTTGAGTGATTAAATTTTCAGAGGCTCCCATTTAGAAGACCATATTTTCGCCATTATAAGCGACTCTTCAGTTGTAGTCATGACTCGTTGGCCTTTTCGTAAGTTACTGGACCATTAAGTGTTCCAATTAAGCAATCACTGAATGCGTGGACTCTGATAACAATTAATGAAATGCTTTAAATCAAGTTTGTCAGCTTGAAATAAACACCTATCCAATAGTATTTGATCAGTCGAACAATATAGCAAAAATTTCATATTTCGAACTTCCACGGTCATCATTAACTGAATGAAACCTGTGGACTTTAAATATGCACAATTTTCTCATTCAACTAGTACCAATAAAAGGTGACATTGAACTTTCACACTTAGAAGTTTCATGTAGTCAGTAATTTACAGTAATATCGGCTACAGAATTTTTTTACTTTTAAGTGAGTACAAGTGGTAAAAACAGTTCCTTAAAACAAGCTTGCAGAATTCTGGTAACCGACAATCCAATTGTACCTAACAAGTCGAACAACAGAGATTAACCACACCAAGTCACACGTGGAGACGCAGATCGACCTTCCATGATCATCATCGGAGTACGACGGCAGACTGGCTTTCGGGGATGAAAACACAATACATGTATAGATTACGTGGTTCACACTCCTATTAGTATGGCATGCGTTGCACTTGGCAGGCATTGTCAACTTCACAATTTATCTGCTGTCACGTCTACACCCTTTGAGCATCATTCGCCATATTTATATTTATTTCTATCAATATGGCAATCGTTAAAGTTTCGATTGGTGATCGAAATTAATTAAGTCAAAACAAACAGCCATCTTTTACTTTATTTTTTCACATAACTGTTTTATTATTTATTATGTTGTGCGACAGGATCATAAGATATTAGTGTTTAATATAATTTAAAAAGCAGTATTTGAATAATTACCATGTATTCTTATCAAGTATCTACCAATGGACAGCTCTTTACCATATGGATTATCACGTAGTTTGACATTGGAATCACCTTAACGGACAGTCAAGGGTTCCACTTTAATAATTCCTAATCAGGAAAACCCCACGGTCGAATAGATGGATTATCTTTCAAACTCAGTTATACCAACAAAGGCTGAGTTCATTCTATTAGCTTGATAAATAAATTAACTGTTGAACATGCGCCATTGATAAGACACCAATGAGGATTCAAAGCATAAATATATTTAATGTTGGTTATAAATAACATGTCATGTCTATTTTTGTGTGTAAAGAGGCGAAATTGTTGGTGTGCATATAATTCTTCACAAATATACACACATGTTAATATTGGAGAAACTAAAGCTTCAATATGTATATAAAAAGTTAACAAAGAATATTCATTCAAATTCTGTGCTGTTTTTTGTTGGTGATTTTGGTTGTGGCTATAGAAACTGATTCTGACGAAGACAATCACCAGGCTAATCAAATATCAAAGGACGTATGCATTTGAGTGATGCATAAATTAGATTGCTTTGTATGGTGGATTTTGGCGGGGAGTAATGCCAGTTCCTTCTTAAAGGCTTATAGCCAACATGAAACCTGCATGAGTGCAATAACACGTTTCGCTTCTGGTCCCTTGCGTGAGTTCTGCGCAAACAAAAATTCATTCGCTAAAAATTGCGCTAAATTAGCGACGGCTAGTATACGAATTTTTCTCTCGTATAGTTATCTGCATCACTTGGTCGAGAATTACCTAATGTTAATAATTTGTAGTTGTTCGCGATTTATAAACCTTGGCTGACGTTATTGTTGTGCGTTTGATGGTACGTTTAGAAATCACTGACTGTGTGTGTGTGTTGATAACGCCTCTGCGACAAAAAATAAAGAACAAGTAAATTTTGACCTTAGTCACAAAGCGTAGTTTGTTCGCAAACTAATGCATTATTTACCAAGCGTCAAATTCATCATGAATCTACAGGAGGATGGACTGAGAAGGCATTTGGCCTAAACGGTCAAATTCATCGTCATCAACATTATCATCATGTACAGCCATAAAAAAGCCAAATTAGCTAACTTTTCACTGCCATATGACCATAACAAAAGAAACAAAACCACAAGAAAAGTTTCATAAATAACGTCAAAGCAATAAATTAGGCACAAAAGTTATTAGTGATATTTATGTGTGTGTGAGAGAGAGAGAGATAGTATTTAGTTACCATGGGTATATTTATCTAGATAACACAAAGAAATGAAACAAACTAAACCTCTATACAACAGTATTATGGCCAAGTCAGCATTAGAGCAAGGTAGCATCAGCAATACAGCTTCCTTGATGTCTTCATTTTATCAAGTCATAAATCTGCTCAACCAAGAAAAGTAACTTACGAAGATGGTTCCACTAAAAATTTGCAACAAGATCGCCACTGAGTTCGACTCAACTTCTTGTTCGATCCACCAATAAGTCTAAAGATGGCAATTTTCCGTTATATAATAACTCAAAAAACCGTTTATGCAGCTCTCGGCACAAGCATTTTAAATATGCAGTTAATAAATCAGTGTTTGCGCGAGTGGTAATAGCAACTCATTAAATCAATTTTGCGAACTTCAGATAAGCACTTATCTCATTGCAGCTGATTAGACGCAAGACAGACAAACTTCAGTCATCCAAAGTTGGATATTCACCATTTCTGGACTCCGTTTTAACTGAGCTAAAGCGTATAGTTATCCAGAAGTAAATATTTTATTATTACTCAAATATATCTCTTAATTTTCCTATTTCTTTCTAGGTTAGATTATATCAGTAACTATTGCCACACAATGTTGCTCAACACATTCCTACATACAATGTATACTCGCCAATCTATAGCAAGTAATGATTTATATAGTTAAACGAACATTGGTTGCGCGGGCGGTGATAGAAATTACTTAAATCAAGTTTGCATGCTTTATATAAAAACCTGTATGTTATGGGGCACGAGTTTAAATCAGGATTCAGAAACAGACGTGCACAGATTCGAGCCCTGCCCGCGGTAAATTCTGGACAATACGTGGTGAGTTCCTGATAGAGACGAAACCGGTCTACTGGATGAATTGTCTTTTTTATACTACAATTCTTTGTTTATATTGACTAATTTATGTGCTTAATGGATCAGGTGTTTATATCAGTATCGCCACCTTAATTATAGTACTATCTGTAATTTCCTAGACGCTACTTTGTAGCGATAGTTTGTGACACGAAGAATTTTGTTCATTACCAATAGGTCACAAAGAATTCATTCTTTTCTAAACATAAAACTTACCTAAGCGAAAACAAAAGCATAAAACTCGGCTTATTTTTCATTTGTAGTTTCAACAACAACAACACACCTCATCAACCAATTTGAAAATAGCCTAATTAAATAGAGGCATCAGAAGAACTTAAACATTTCACGCTTGACCTATTAAATAGAAAATGCAATTACAATTTTGCGTAACCGCAACCTTGAATATTCAATCGGCTAAAAGTTATTTTCCTATGATAAGAGCATGCTTATCGTTAGGCGGAAATAGAAGATCGAAGCCTTTAACCTTAAACAATTGAAAAAGTTTCGCGCTTCACATAATTATTCGGATTATATTCTAACCGCTTACTGGCTACTTCGATCGGCCACTCCATATTGTCATTCTGACAATTTAATGTGGTCTTTTCTGAGCAACTTTGCCCATTATCGATTTTTCGATCTCCTTGAAGCTCTTCCGACGTTTATAAACCTATTTACTTGTCTCATTATCAATTCAATGTTGCCCAATATCTCGAAAACCGAAATAGAGAAAACAATTCAATAACACTAATTTGTTTGATTGTTACGCATGGCAACACAAATATCACCTACCACAATTTGAGTAACAAATCTTTAAAATGAAATTAACAAGAAAGATTTCTTCTCAATTTAAATGAACTCTTGGATTAACTCGCATTTTAAACGTTCTCGGTAGTCTGCATGTTAACGTCAATATTCAATATTTTATCTTGTAAAATAATTTTAAATTGCTAGCTTTAATAAATTTGACATTATTGTTCTCATGTACACAGATAGAAGCAAGTTTTTTTCGGATACAAGAGAAAGTTCTTAATTATTTTCTCCTTAAGTATCTAAAATTGACCATAATTATACATTTTCAAAAGTTATAAAAAACAGAAAATTTAAATAGTGAGAGATAAAATATAAGATGGGAACGCTTAATCCTTTACGTGAGTAACCCTCGGTTTATGCAAGTACAAACGACAGGTTAAATGAATTATTAATCTCTGACAAAACTAAAAGCATTTCAAAAGCCGATTGATGAAAGACTTTATTTATAAACAGAAAAAACGAAACAAAAAATCATTTTAATTTGAAAGACGTCAATTTATAGCACAAAAATGAAGTGAGATTAAAAAGTGCTTTTAAAAGCAACCGGCTGCATACAATTAAAATAATAAATATCATTTCAAAATAATCTATCATGCACAGCATTCCATATAAAAGACGAAGTAACAAAAACAAACAATATCTCACTGTTAGTAAAATATATCTGACGCTACAGGGTATTAGGGAATAGTCGTTTGTAGAAAAAGACTGTATATCTTTTTTCATGAAAGGTACCAACAATATATATATATATATATATATACATATATATATATATATATATATATATATATATATATATATATATATATATAAGAAATTATAAAGTGTAGATTAGCATTCTCGAAATAAACGGCCAAAGGCCCAAGCATGAAATAGAAATAAAACAGAAACTCAGACTAGTTTCCATCCACATAACCAAATAAAAAGCCAGGATATATATAATTTAAAATTACATAAGGTATCACATAAGTTTATCTAAAAACTGGTTTCATCCTTACTGGGCAATCATATGTAGTTGTCGAAATTTACGTTTCCAGAATTTGAACCCGGAATCATTTGGTTCAAAGTCATGCAACTTATCCATTGCATCATCAAAGCCTCGCATTTTATGCAACTGTCACTTGCATAACAACTAAGACTTTTTATCAGCTTTTCCTTCTTGTGGGTTCTCATTTGTCTTGTCCCAACCTATAGTTCCATCTTGTCATCTCTAATCTGTCGTTGCAAAACACAGACATAGCAACTAAGGATGTAATATTAAAATAAACTTTACCGACAGGATTTTATTATATTAATATGTCTTCGATATAAACTAAACGTGGCATAAGAAATTGATCACATAGACTGATTTGGCTATTACCTTCAGTCATAAGTAGTATGGAGAATTAACGCTGTCTTGATTTGAATCCTAGCGTATTCGTTTTAAATCTATATAACTCATCCGCTATGCCACCAAAGCCAACAACTTAGTTGATTTTGTCAGCCTTCCCTATAAACCATGGATCTACTTCAATAAACACAAAGCAGGACGGCAAACTGACTAAAGACAACCGAACAGCAAAAAAAATATCATTTGGCAAAGGTCATGATCGGCTCTCGACAACCTAATTTTCACGCATGCAACTGATTTATTTCGAGTGTCAGCTGTACAACTTCCAAGTAAACATGATTCATATTTTGCGATATGGCTTTCTACAAATCCATATAAGTTACCACCACTCGTGCAATGAGTTATTATTAGATAAAATACATTAATATTTTGTTCTCGCATTTGTAACAGGCGTTTAACATCAAGTGGTATTAAATGAATTCATGCCCGTTGCTGGGAATCTTGGCGTCAGCCAGGTAAATAAATAATTAAGCCAGTTGAATATAAGTTTTTCATTATACGGTTAAAATTTTGAAGAAAATACAAATGCTCTTTGTATAGAACCAAGTGGAGTCATTATTTTCAACTGACGGTAGTTTCATAGCAATTGATCGATGTTTATCTCCATTTTGCCAACTTAATCCAAACAATTTTATCATAATCAGCCCAATAATTTATTGCTTTATTGAATTTGGTGTTTACATATATTGAAAATGTAGAGAACAAATGCACATTGCCTAGAACTGACAGGATGATGAATAACGGGAGTAGACACTTAAGAATTGTTAAAACGTTTAATGTACTAATGACGAGGCCAAAATCATGATATGGTCTGGTTTATCAGATGAAATACGTATTTTGCATAAGTCAATTAAGCAGCAGAGTTAGTTTAAAGAATAGCGACGACGTACAAATCATGAATGTATGAAAGTTTTCGACGATGTCAAGCCGCGGATCTTTACTTGAGCCTGTAACATTGGCACACACATAGTTACATACTGCAAAAAAATCAAAAATACATGCAATTGACGACATGCAAAGCACAGTAAAGTTTCAAGCTCGTCTCGAAGGCCCGCATTACAGCGCAAATATAGAGCAATTGAGGATGCATAACACGGAATAAAAGACAGTCGTAGCACACAGTTGTTATCACGTCGTCCCGTGTAGTCGAAGGCACTCGCCTGCGCATGCACTGAAAACACGTGGAGACATTAAAACGCTGGATAACTTAAAAAATCAATTGATATATATAGCAGCATAGCAAAATAATAAACCAGAATTAAGGCTTAAATCAAATGTGTGGGTAAATGAGTCTAATAGACACAGCGTTATCTTGACGCTCGAGACGAGTCCTTTTATCGCAATAATCATTTGCTGTGAAAAATTGCACTAACTTGATTACCGAAGCATAATGCCCAACATCGTACACATAGAAGACCGTCAGCTGCTCTTTCTCACATCTCAACTGGTCCAGTGCAAAGGAATTAAGTTTTGGGTCCTTCGACATGAAGCTCAATGAGCGATAGGCCACGATCCAGGATTGTGAAATCATGCAAATAAGTATATTTCATTGAAATCAAACAGTATATTAAAACGTTTAAGAGTGATTCGTATTCGTTGAGTGTATTCTAAAACATAAAAAATCGTATTCCCTAGAAGAAGATTATGTTTACTTCCTAACTTTTCCATGTTTTCTGCCGCTAAATCACGCTTTGCCAATGAATAATATAGAAAAAACGAATCAGTGCATTTGACCGTGATTTCGCTATATTGCGGCTGGTAAAATAAAATGGGGTTGATGTTTATCTCAAATTTGTAAACTCCATTTAAATAAAATTTTTCATCACCTGGGCAATTAATAATGGCTCAGTACGAAAAGTGTTGAGTGCTTATTATGTTCTCAGTGTTGTCACAGCTTAAAGACGGTGTCCGGGTTGCTTTCACCGACACTATCAATGCCTTTAGGGTAATTTTAGCTAAAGCCAGCACATGGTCTGAGTACTTTCACTAACCAAAGAGAGAGAGAGAGAGTGAAGGCGATAAAAGGCGCCTTTAAAATATCAGTTACCCTTGGCAGATGATACTTGTTAGCCATGGTTGGCATAGAATCTGAGAGAAGGAAAACTAAATTAAACCAATGGACAGATGGTATTCGCCAGCCTTTTGTAGCACGCCGCCTAAGAGCAAATGTTCTGATATTATTTTGTAGCTTACATATAATCATGAAATGTACAAATAACAATGATTTCAAGATACATTAGCCGGCGCATTATCTGTTGAGTCTTGCAGGGTGGATAAGCAAAAACAATTTTCTGTATTTTGGCATGAAATTGAGGCCCCCATGGTTGAATGCTCGTTTCGCGAATTTAGCAAAGGACCAGTAGCGTCGCCAATTAGGCGGAATGTAAATAGCGAAAGGGGGAAAGTAAAATCTCCGATCAGGTTTCGATTAGTGCCTGATAGACCTCTCCGTTCCGAAAGTTTGTTATAAATTTTCATGCACAAATACTAGAGTTTCATGGATAAGTAGGTGGCGACTGACGAAACTGCTGCTTGTACTGGAGATGAGCACAAACAAAAATGCGATCAATAGACTTAGAGCAGAAATTTCGCCAACAGAATTATTTCTTGGAAAGTCTATCATATTTGGCCTTTGATCTGTAATTTCGTTACGGATTCATAGTGATTGCGAGCGATTTCAACACAAGCTTAGATCAAGACTGTGCGAAAAATGGAGCTGCAGGAAGAAGAACCCTGGCTAATAATAGTTGTCATGTTGTCATCAACCTCTTCATATCTTGCTCTTTGCGTTAACTTGTTTGAAGTTAACTCAATTACCCAGCAACCCGAGCGGTGTCTTGCCATAAGGCATAACGATATGACCCACGCAGATTAGACAGCGTCAATTCGTCGAACACGAATCGATCGCATTCTGGTAAGCAGATGATAGATTTCCTATTCAAGACGAGCAAGCGTACCACAGTTTTCTTACCAGTTCAATCAATGACTTTAGTCCAGTCTTCTTGACGCCAGAAGCCAACTGAAATACCGCTCAGAGCAACCATCTCTTTATTATTAGAGTATCAAGGTACCGAATACGGAAATATTTTTCCGAATGCCTCGAGGGGCGCCCACGCTTTAGCAGGCCTAGGCTTCTCTGTTTGCTATCTGTGCTAAAACTACAGCTTTATCAAAAGGCGCATCTGCTGCGAAACAAAAAGATATCGCACTCTCGTTAGTGACATTTGCAAAAGCAAAGTAATAATTAATAGATGAAGGAACCTGTCCAAAACTAGTTGACGAATGCCTTTTTGGTGCCTAGCCACAAAAAGGCATTAATAGAACATCTGACAACTACCGCGGTACCAAATTTCTCTCTTCTGCATCAAAGGTGGACACTGCTATTATTCTTAGAGGGATTCAAGCAGAGCGAAAGAGATATTTAAAAAAGTCAGTCTTGAATAATAATCAGTAATAGTTGCTCTTTTATGCCAAGCTACTCAAATGTTGACAGTATTATCAGTTCCTCCAATGAGGCTTAGAACACAGCCATTAATTTTAAAGATTCCCGCGGAGTTAAGGGGCTTCACTTCTTTTCTGGCGTGCTATCATCGGTTGACATATTTATTCTTTGTGTTCTAGTGAAGCCTTTTGCCTTTAAACGAGAGCTGAGGATGATTTCGAAAAATTAGTCGACAGCTCATGAGACCAATAGTAGAAGACAGACTATCGGTTTGGCTTTAACATTCAAAAAGGAAGACGTCACACTGAATGATTCACTTTTCTCGCTCTCACTCATTGAGATAATTTAAAATAGATATATCAAAGCATGTGTAGAGGTAAATATATAAGTAAATATTATGAAGGATATTAGGAATCGTTGACAGATTTGTATCAAAATATGACAAAAATTATTCCTAGTACACGGATTACACTTTAAAACTTATAAAAAAATATTTAGGTTTTAACACAAAAAAATCATATAATTTAATCACGAAGTAAGTCTTCAATTAAATATGTGATATGTGCAGACTTAAAATTTATAAGATATGACATGTAAGTCATCGACTAGATATGTTTCGTTGGTAGAAGCGAGTTTCCAGGACCAGAATTTGAGACCGGGAGCAGCCTACGGCATGCAGATCATGCCAAACCATGAATGCGGCATACCTAGCAGCGAAAACAGTTGACTTTCAATGCGCATAAGTCGCATAGCAGAAGATAAAACGGATGCCAGCAGGAACAACTGGCCGATCACAGCAACGCGAGCCAGGACCAGGATTATTTGCTACGTTGATACTATCGTAGCTGCCGGCCAATTGTTTAAACGTCTGCACGCTAAAAATCAGAGCTCAGTTTAATCAATGTCCCGACAGGTAATGTTCACAAGTAGTTCTCCATATAGGTTCTGGGTAACCGTGGACAAAGGCATCATTAAAGTATTACTCATTACAAACGTATAGTGTCTGTATGCAGGAGCACAAAATTATCCAATTTTCCAGATATTTTGGATTAATGTGTAATGGCTAGAGGAAACTTCACGTGTGTGTATACGTGTTTTTGTGTGTTTTAACATGCTGGAATCTGGCAATGAATGTCTCTAAATTTTCAGCTCTGCTGCAACCACTATTGACTGGTTATGCAAAACAAAGGGAAACCACCCATCCATCTCTAAAACTATCAAATCCAAGATCTTCAAGACAAATAAATTGTCTTGGCACATTCATGCCGTTGACGCAATGAAATGATTGACTTCAGCTTTCATTGCTGGACACCCTTGCAAACCAATTTCGGCATTGCGTTTGGTTCAGGGCACTGCCTATCACTCGACAACAGTCGGTAGGCAACGGGAAAATTTACAAGCAAATTACTTCAGTCCATCCGTTTATCGATATGCCTTTATCGTAAAATCATGTTTTGCCAATCCGATTACGTTTCCTAGGTAAAACCCAGATAGCCGCTTGTGAATCCTACTTGATAAGCCCCCGAGAAAATTCCGCAAACACTTAACATGCACCCCTATTGGTAATAAAACTAAACAATAATTGATTGCGCGGCTGGTGGTAACTATTCTTTAAATCAAGTTTGCGAGCTTTAAGTAAACACCAATCCTATTGTATTTAACCAGTCGTCGAACAACATAGCAAAACTACCGCCAGTCACACGCACTGACGTGTTTCGACCTTCCATAATCATGATCAGAGTACGACGGCAAATTGACTAGCGAGGATCAAACCACATTGCATATTTATGTTAAGCAGCATTAGATATGCGGCTCTCACCTCTAGTAGTCTCACATACATTGTACTTGACTGAAAATGTCGGCTGCACTATTTCAATTCAGTCACGAACTTTAACTGATTGCAGAAGTAAACACCAATCCCATTGTATTTAACCAGTCGTCGAACAGCATAGCAAAACTACAGCCGAAATTTCCAGTCAAGTATAATGTATGCGGGAGCTACTAGGAAAAACACATATTATTTCCCCCCTTTCCCTGTATATATATATATATATATATATATATATATATATATATATATATATATATATATATATATGCGGTTTGATCCTCGCTAGTCAGTTTGCCGTCGTACTCTGATGATGATCATGGAAGGTCGAAACGCGTCAGTACGTGCGACTTGAAGTAGTGCTATGTTGTAAGACGGGTCGTTAAATACAATGGGATTGGTGTTTACTTCAACTCTGAAAACAGACTGAAGGCCAATTTTCCTGCACCCGCAACCAGTATGTGTTTACCTAATATAACCTATATATATTCATTTATGGCGAAAGCTGCATAGAAATTGTGCAGCCGACATTTCCAGTCGAGTTCAATGTATGAAAGACTACTAGAGGTGAGAGCCGCATATCTAATTTTGTTTTCCATATATACGCATTGCAGTTTGATCCTCGCTAGTCAGTTTGCCGTCGTACTCTGATGATGATCATGGAAAGTCGAAACGTGTCAGCGCGTGCGACTGGCGGTAGTTTTGTTATGTTGTTCGACGACTGGTCAAATACAATGATTGGTGTTTACTTCAAGCTCGCAAACTTGATTCAAAGAATGGACCTATATTGTCGCAGCCAGACGCACCTGTTTGAATTAACGGCACTGGGTTATTCCGCGCCATGGCCTCCTTAAACATAAAATTATAGGATTGTAAAAACCCTTAGTGAAACTTGCCTTAAGCATGTTACTGTGGAAATACTATTTATTTCAGTTGTACCTTACATCTGTGGACTCTACTGGTGTATGGAAGGCGTAGATCCTCAGGTCTGCGTTGATGTATTTCTTGTGAAGAATATGTGACCAAAAAATAGACAAATGCAGCAGGCAGACAAGCAAATAATTGACATGCAAGAAATAATAACGCGTGCGCGTAACAAATAGACCGGCCAAAAACCACAGAGAACAAGTTAGGTTGGTCCTATTTTGGTTGCGGCGAGCTAACAAATAAGCATGCGTATATGGCGGATCCAGTAAAAAGTTGTCTCATTACGGAGCACGAGATTTAAGATGTTATACGTAAATGAAAGGCAAAGTCCGCTAATGCATGCGCCAATCATCTTTCCTGCATTTTCTGACCAACTAAATAGTTCGCTTGGATTTTGATGCCGCATGTTAATAATTAGTCGGCAGTAAGCCCGAAATGGAAGCATAATTGGAATTTTTCCCCTGGAATTAAAGACTTAACGGACACTATGGAGCGTCAAGAAAGTCAAGTGTATAAGAGCAAATTTCGTAAAAAAAAATATTGCTCAAACAAGAAGTAAGTTTATACAAATTATTAGTGGGATAACAATAAGCAAACTGACGCTCCAGATAGGTATATGAGAATCCAAAACATATAATCTCATGTTCGATGGAATAACAAAACACCAATTTAGTTAATTATTTTAAATTTTCTCTCAGACTAACAGAAAGTGGGAAGTCAGTGGATAAATCAGAATTATGAGGAGGGTTCACAAACATTTTATTGGTTATAAAAATATCACTAATTAAACTAGAAACCGGCCTGATAGTAGGTGAGGACCAACTAGTTGTATCACCAAATTGTTCTTACTAGTTGGATACGGAACAAATATCTCACAAAAAGCCCCAGATTACGTTCACTCGCGCGTATAGCATAGAGTGAAATTCGGTGTGGTGAAATTAGAGCAAGCATGCAAAATGCAAATTTTGCCTGCTAAAGTAAACTCTAGCCACCGGATTGACCTATCAGAACACGGATGTCATTACCCTTCAAATGATTTAGATAAAGTGGTAAGTATGTAGCTTTATCCGTTACAACAATAGTTTTACTACTGTTTGGAGTTTAGTAATAGTCTGTATTCGTAGATACTTGAAGTGAGACAAAACTGAGGGTCTAAGCCAATAGTAACCAACCATATTTTGCATAAAACTAAGTACAGTAGACTCCCAGCTGCTTTTGAATGCACCGGAGGCTCCGGTGCAAACGCCACAAGAATCTTTTCCAGCATATAGTCGATCTTAGTTTAGTCCACTGCGCCGAATAGTCTTCTCCGCTAAAGAGATCTTGGTTTTCGAACTTAACACCAGGAAACTAAACCAGTTTAGCGCATTATAATTTGGCAACAAAGCGTGCAACTTAGCGCTATCTCAACGTCCATGTGTGATATTGAATAGCCACTTCGTCTGAAGCAGTTGTCAGTTTGCTGTGATGTCTCTGGAGCCTGCCACAAGCTTAAACAGACAACGACCAGTAAATAACATGCAGCAGTTTCGGTAGATATTTACTTGCGGTTCAGATATAGGAGATTCGATAATATTGCACATAAAAAATCCAACCATTACTTCCAGATAGACAGATTAGTAATTGTGAAGCCACCACAAGTTTGAGAATAACGCCCAATAAGCATAAAAGGTAAACGCGCGCTGAACTGGAAAATTACCGTTCGTGCTGCACTTGGTCGGTAAAATGAGGCGCGACTTACCGAAAATATAGCCACATTGTGACTCAGGGTAACTTTGTTGCTCGGCCTGGTCTTGTTGCCTGAGTTGCCATCTATGTTCTGATGAGCTACTAGTAGATGTAAGAGATTTCTGACTCAGGATCGCAGCACCTTCCGCCTTGCCAGGCGCGACTGAACTAATTGTAGCAGAAGCAATGCTGTTGGCGCCTTGATTCACCGCATGTTCAATATTGACTGCGATCTGATTGTGATTTCGATATATCATGAGTAAGCAATAATAGGTAAAATGTGTACATTGCCAGCATTCTAGCAAAAGGACTGATTTCTAGATTAAGGCGTTAAATAACAAAATCTGTTATATTCATACTAAGACAATACAATTAGACCAGGTGGGTTAAATTACAGACTACGTTAGACAAATCGATAATCGATCAGGATTAGTTCATGTTAAATAGAAAATCTACATTTTATAAATAAGTAATTCAAACTATTCATCTGTTTAAGATAAATACATCTTCCTCAAATTTGCCGAGGGATCCACGTGAAATGAAGTCTAGATTTTTCTACGCGTGTTAGGTTAAGAAAGAATTTCCGGAAAAGATGTATTTTTGCCTGCGTATACGTTAACATAAACAGCGTAATACCAGCTCCTACTGATGAGTCGCCAGTAAGCACGAAGCGAATGTGCATGAAATTATACGTTCTGTTCATGCTGCCTTTGGTCTATCCTTCTGGTCACAATTGAACTAATTTGTTACTAGGTTCACAAAACCTTATACATACTTGCATATATATTAGCTCTTCGCAACAAACAGTATTTAACTGTAATATATTTAATTAAATGATGTCATGCTTACCGCGAAATGTGATAACTGATATCGATGAAGGCCAGAGTGTATGGTTTAACTGGAGTAACAGGTGTTCGGAAATTGTTGTAATTCTCAATTTGGGTGAACTTTAGCATAAATTTATATCCATCAGGTTGGTATCATGTACCGACTCGGAAACCATAGTGTTAGTATCCGGTACTCATCGATTTCAAAAAAGGTATCAGTTACTAACACAATAGCCATAGTGTTAGTATCCTTTACAGACTCGGTATATATATTATATAGTGTGAGTTAGCATTGAAGTCGCATTGTCGTTGACTTTAGATGATGTTAGCTTCACTATTACAGGTTTACACATTCGTCTAGGAGATTGTACCGTCCTATTATTCCACATTCTTCTACCAAATATATAGTGGTTAAAGGGCGTAATACCGGCTCCTACTGATGAGTCGCCAGTAAGCACGAAACGAATGTGCACGAGATTATACTTTCCGTTCATGCTGCCTTTGGTTTATCCTTCTGGTCACAAATAAGCTAATTTGTTATGAGTTACGCAACATCCAATACATAATTGGAAATATATATATATATATATATATATATATATATATATATTAGTTCTCCACAAAAAACAGTATCTAACATAAACAGCAGCAAAAGTAGCGACATGGCATAAAACCTTAAAAGAAGTTATTGGATCATGTCATTAAAAGAGGACGCACCGTTCAAAGTGGTGGCACTCTGGTTACCCAAAGATAGAATAAGTGTTCCTTTTCTTAAATGCACTTTGAACGTCCACACAAATAATAGGCTCTATGTATTCAGAAAGTCAAACATGATTTACTTGCACATATGCAATAACTGCTCAATGCGTTGTGTTCCGGAAGACTGCTTGATTTCTAAGGAGGCGAATTCAACAGCAAATAAGTATGGATAAGAGTATTGTGCATGAACTAAACACATATTTAGGTATTAGGTAGAATGTTCTGATGTTTGTGCATATCTCCAAAAAATGTTTTTTAATTTATATTCAAGCACGAGTAAAGCGCTTAAATCAAATCCTACTTCTGTGAAATTATGTATAAATACATTTTATAACAATATTGTGTTAAAGTGTCACCTTGCATCTATTTATCCGTATTTTACGCACTAGTTTCTAAGCTGCTCTCAGCATCCTAACTGCGTAAAGAAAACATACACGTGTCTCTCTTGCAAATATTTTTATTGTTTTTCTATTTTGGTAACGCATTACCAAGATACAGAATCCACGCACATTAAAATATTATGCACGATTATATATATATATATATATATATATATATATATATATATATATATATATATATATATATATATATTAGCTTCGGAATCTTGGAGTATATTAACAGAGCCATTCATGACACATACTACACGCAGTTTGAAATCATATAAAATTGATTTTGGTTATCCTTCATTTTAGATGGACCCAATTTGGAATCTGGACTCCAGCACGTCCACGGGAAATACTGAACAGTACTTGAAGAGTTCCCAATAATAATTAAAGCGGTCTACTGGATTAAATTTTTATGCTACCTTACGTAATGCTCAGTTTATTTTGACAAAAAGTATATACATCTATGATAACGAGGAAAGGTCAAGACGCGTATGTAAGTATAGACGATAGTAGTATGACCATATAGTGGGCTATTTAAAAAATGTTTTTCTGTTAAAATTGAATTCAAAACTTGCATCTAATTTGAATCGCTCGCCGAAGTTTATTTCAAGCTGAAAATCAGATGAAAATAAAACAAAGAAGAATTTAAATTCTTACTTGTCTTAGATGATCTATGCAGGTTCTTCCTTCATTATAGCCGTCATCATTATCACGATTGATATTCTCGACTTCATCAGATTTACTATAATTGCGAACAGCTGCCTTTTCTGCAAATCGCATCAGAGCAGTAGGCGATGCACCGGTTGGAGGCCCTCTGCTCACTGGAACCGAAGACTCATTCGTTGACACCTGACAGTCTACAGAAGGAGTTTTGGTAAGACAAGACGAATCTGTTGCATTCGTTTTTGGCAAGTCAAGCGACAGACCGTGTGCCTTAGACTGTGGTATGTTATCTCCGCCAGCTGACCATCCTGGATGAAGGCCTCGAACATGTCCAATTGCTGCATCAGTAGCCACCTGTCTCGCGAGACGGCAAGTCAAACAGTCGTTGAATTCGGCTAAAATATCAACGAACCGGTGATCGCGAAATTTCGACTCAGCAGGACCGTATGCCGATTCCATCGAAGCTTTTCCAGTTACCAGTCCATTAGCTACCTTCCTAATCGGTGTTTTTGCCTCAAGGCTTGATAGATTTGAATTCTCACGCAAATTATCTGCACTGATATCGTAATTTTCGTCATTTATGTAATCACCTGACGTGTATACAGCTTCATTTTCGTCTATTAACAAATTGTTCGGTAGTGGTTGTGTTTCGCTGTACACATTTGTAGTTTGATGGCACCCGCTAGCCCTAGCCTGCGTTTGATCGTAATTATCCTCGGAAACTATTTTGGCGCGTATAGTGTCACTCTTCTGAAAGTCATTTCTCTCGTACTCTTCATCGTCGTCATCAACCTCATACTCATCAGCAACATTATTATCATCATCTGCATTAATATAATAAGGTTGCCTATAGCCAGCTGCTAGCGATGGTGAAGCTCGTAGTGTTTGGCAATTTGACAAGTGATATTTTGGATTTCGCCGAGGTTGTTGTATGTTACCTGAGACAGGCGAGAACAGCTGATCGTTCTGTTCATCATCAGCGAAACTAACACTTTCATCTACATGCACTTCGCCATCACGGTCTTCGCTTTCGACATCAATTTCTATTTCATCTTTAAAACGACATTGCAGCTTTTCACTGCTGGTTGCTTTACGTGTAGGTTCTCGGCAATGTTTGCCAACTGAACGCGATTTGGCAGCATATCTTCCGTCTTGCCCGTCATTGGCATCAAATTCCGGCTGGGTTTGCGAAGAATCGTGTTTTCCAGATGGTCGGTCAACTTCATGAGACCCAGGCAGCAATTCATGACAGAAGTCAAGACCCAACTCGAGTGCTTCTCTTTCGTCGACTACCAACGAGGACGATGAAGACGAAACAGAATCAACATTGACTTTAGCTTCCTTGAAGTCATTCTTAGCAGCGTAACCATCGAAAAGCTTTCTTTTCGCTACGACAGCTCCGCGAATGACGGTATCTAAGTTATGTTTATGCAAATTATTCTCATCGGTAGCAGTTAAAGCGGTCGTGTCTCTACACCTGTCAGCGCTATAGGAATCGTAATAAGCCGAAGGAGAACCTCGTTTAGGCATTGAAACTGGTGAGGATGCAGCGACGGAAGAAGCAGATATATTTGGTGCAGAGGCCGCTGTCACATTACTTGAACCAGTGGCTGTAGTGTTGGTTGAAGACGATCTAGACGGTGACGAAACAGTTGTTGTGGTTCCTGTTGTAGAGCCAGTTATAGTTGGACTGTTAAAACGTTTACGTGTCGATAACAGTTGCATATGCTGCAAATGTGGGTGTACTGGACGGAGTCCGAATCCAGCAGACGATCTGTACCGCAAAAAAGACAGATAGAAGCAATTAAATTTCTACAGGTATTCATTCAACCAAACCATGTAATAAGACACCAGTGCGCTAATACTATAAGTTACCACAGTAAATTGTCAAGGAATCGCATTAAATTTCGTACGTTTTACGTCGCAAGACAAGACAGAACAAACAATGGAAGGGAAATATTTAAAAATGGCGTACAGTAGGTATAATACTTGATTGGGAATACAGTGACGCTCTCTCTCTCTAACCTTACACCAAAACAAAAGATGACATGCTAGCATACATTTTTAAAAGCGCACCACCCGAAATATTTACTCAAAGTATTGAAAAACAGCGAATTCTCGAATGCCTGATGCGCACTGGATGTATATTTAGACAAAGAATCACCCGTAAATCATAAATTTAATAAAAATCTCCTCCTTCAATCGAACACTGCAGTGTTGACTATGCATACAAATGCCACAGCTGCCAAATGTACTGTGAGTCGGACTGGTCGCTAACTGACTAAGCGAATTGAAGCACATTATGAACTAAGCAAAGCGGAAAAGTGGACATTCTCTGGAATAGCTGAAAACATACTATACAAAAATACCAGAGGAAGTGGACATCTGGAAATTCCCTAATCCGCAATTACATAAACAAATGCTTTTTCAAGAATTAAAAATTACCAGGCGAATTTCTTGTGCGAGGTTTTGTATATATATATATATATATATATATATATATATATATATATATATATATATATATATATTTGTGTATGTGTGTGCGCATTTTCATTAATGTTTCCCACCTATAACTGAATGTTTTCAAATGCATGAAAGTAGTTTAACTTTATCCGATATTACAGTTATACACTGTTTGTTGCGGAGAGCTAATATATGTGAAATTATGTATTAGGTGTTTCGCACCTAGCAACAAATTAGTTCAATTATGACCAGAAGTATAAACCAAAGACAGCGTGAACGAAGAGTATAATCTGGTGCACATTCGTTTCGTGCTTACTGGCGACTCATCAGTAGGAGCCGGTATTACTAGGATGGCTGTAGCTATAGCACCAGATTCCGAAGCAGACGTGCCCAGGTTCGAGCCCTGTCCGCGGCAAATTCTGGCCACTAAGTGATGAGTTCCTGATAAGGACGAAACCGGTCCACTGGATGAATTGCCTTTTCTACAATTCTTAGTTTATTCTGACAAATGGGTCAGGTGCTTATACAAAGATCTCAACATTGATTATAGCAAATATAGCATCTCAACTAGCTTAATGTCTGTTGAATAAAAATATATTGGTGGTGGTGCGCCAGTGTTTCAGGTTTATCTTGGAATTCGAGCTTTAATAAAATTCTATATGCAGAAAAATGAATAAATTTTATCCGGTACAATAATCATTTCTTTCTTATTTTTTCACAAGTATATACAAATGAGATATATATATATATATAATGAAGGCAAAAAGTAGCACATCAAAAGAAATTTAACCGTGGAGAGAGAGTGTGTGTGTGAAATAAAGGAACAACCAACCAGTTGCGCACATCAATTTCAGTTCATGTCCAATTCCACAACATTTTTTTCTTCTTGCATAAATCGGGTTGCAGTTTTCTTATCCACAGAGCTTCATGTCTTGCAGACTCATTCCGTTATTGCATTTGTAATTATCTTAAATGCTACACCAGGAGAACATATGTGCGAGGATTCGATGGTATATTACGCAACTTAACACGTGTATTTAGAGTTTGATTCGACAGTGGCGTTTAAGTTGAAATGCTCCTCATTTAAGTAATTAACTGTCTAGTGGATCGGCCTTCGTAAGTTGATCAAAAATAGGAATTCAGATTTTTAGGCAATAGAAATGGTTGACTACGACAACAGTATATCGTCATCTAGTTATACGGAAGCTTTTTCGTGGTTATTATTTTAAGTTCATGCAAATAAAACCTCCTACAAGTGAGAAGTTATCTCTTCTGAAGTTTCAATGAGAGTGACATTGTGAGAGGTCCTGCTCAAACTAACATCAATGAGTAAACAGATGGCAAAAATCTGTAAGCATCAGTTCGATCCATCGACGAGAAACTTTATTTGAGGAACATAAGAACTGGACTATCCACGACTGTCCAGCGTGGATAACTGTGGTATAGATTTTTTAACTTCTCTCTCTCCCGACATAGAAGTTATTCATTGTTGATGTACTGTCTATCTAATATGATAATGTTGTTATATAAAACAGATTCTGTAGATAACAACATAGAAAATATGACTAAAAACCAAATACTGTATGAGATGTATAACGTAAATAATGTATAGACATTACGATTTATGTAAACAATACTATTACAATGAAAACATGATATTATCAATGAAATAAAACTTTAACTGAGAAAACATGGATATGCAAAAATGCAACATTTCCCACGATTAATACGAACAACATTGAAGCCTTCGGAGGCAAGGGTCAAATCAGCACGCAGCCCCCACGAAGACTAAATTGATGCGTACTTTGAAATGGGGGTCAATCAGAAATTGACGAAACTAAAAGTGAAAAGCGACAAACCGCGATCGCATTTCGTGGTAATTATCAATGTGACACCCGCAATGCGCAATCTTTCAAAAGTATCTGCAAGATTATATACTGAACATACAATACTACTGACCGAACACGGGCGTGGCAAATAGTTTCGAAACAACACGTTTTGGAACATCGTCGGTGGTCTACTAGTACATCTAAAAACCTCTACCAAAAGGTAATTAAAAATAAAGTGGCAATAATAAATTAGATCAACGATAATTATAAATGCGCGATAATAAACTTTAACTATTATATTACTGATTAGAGAAGTGCTACAGTTAAGACAATGTCCACAGCAAATTCCGGTCAGTACGTGATGAGTTCCCAATAAGAACAAAACTGGTCTACTAGATTAATTTCCTTTTTCACACTATAAAATACTAAGTTTATACATAATGGGTCAGGTTCATATATCAAGATAGCACCCTTGAAAAAAGTAATTAAAGAAGTTGCCTGTCAGAAGACTTGCCCGACATGTGCTGGTGAGCCCATGTCAAGAAAACCCTAGCTTTTAAAATTAGAGCATGAGCGGACAGGTATGATCTACACAGAAAAATAATCAGCTTGTCTTGAATTCAGAAAACATCCAACTGTTAAATATATCTCACAAGATGTCTAGATATTGAATACCCTCGCGCAATATGTGTAACCATTACATTGTGGCATGGAGATTCCGGAAATTGTCTTCCTAAGCGTCCTCAAATTCCCAAGCCTGGGTGACTATTTCTGAGCATGAAGCGCTGCTTCCGTAGAACAGGAAAACGATTGAGACGAAAGTTGTCGGAAATCTTCTTGAAATGTACCAGGATACGTTATTTGTACAAGAAGTGGGTAAGCCATCCGCAGTCCGCACTGACCGTGGTGTCACTTAGAAGTATGACTAGTAAGGCGTACAGCGCCTCCTAACTTTGGCGATGGGTACACGTAGAGCCGGATGCTCGTATGGTTCTTGATCAGAATAATTCATTACATTAGTATAAAGCTGACGTATTACACATCAAAAGGTGCTTTCAAAACAAGCTGCAAAGTAAAAAAATTCAATAATGCCGATATTTATCGAAACGGTTGCCAAATCGGCAAATTGTTTCTGGGTTTGATTTGAATGATAAACATCACAAGTTAAATTTGTATCACACAAAATTAAGTCAAGGATTAGAGTTCCTATTCAGACGCCATTTGTGAACTCTTATCTAGACTTAGAAGCAACCCTCGCTACTAATAATGAATATTTCGAATAGGAACAAATGTTTGCTACAAAATATTATTTACTTTCAATCAAACACTTGTTGCTATTTAACCGATTCGACCAACACACAACTCAAACAAGGCACAACTCAACTCACGTAGGAAAATGTGGCGGCGGGAGCACACAATGCTCGAGAGCATTCGCCTGATCTCGCCTCCTCGATCTTCCACGATTCGAGTGTAGACCAGATCCGACGGCCGCCAAATTGCTAGCCTCTAATTGGCACCTTGAATTCGTCGCGAAGGCGGGAAACAGTGAAGACGAAGAAGAGGATGATAAACGCTTCTCGACAAGACCCAACATTATGTTCGGTGATGTGCGACGTCGTGCCCCATTACTGCCAGTCTCTTCGTCGATATCTGCAACAGTAAATAAAAGACAAAAGGAGCATAAAAAATCAGTTAAACATCCGACGGTCAGGATGGATGACAAAATCGTAAGGCAGTTCTTGAATTTTTAAATATAACTCCAACTAACACATCTTAGATTTGAGTTCATCAAACCACTAAAACAGCAAGAAAGGGCCCAATCCTGTCAGATAGGCATAAGGCATTTCTTAAAATCTATTTAAATTGGAAGGCAATAAGCGTATATGCTGAGAAACACACGTGTACACGCATATACAAACATACAAAGGCAGTCACCACTTCACATTCAAAACATGTACGAACGTCTTTTGTTTATTTAGCTGAAGATTAAGAATGTTGAACATAACAGCCTTACTTGTTCATAATTCTTTTTCGATTTTAACATTAAAGAACTCTTGGAACTCCGACTAAGTGGGCGTGTGATTTATAAAAACAACATGTTCAGCTACTGCCGAAACGACTTAAGTGAAATATTGACCATTGAAAGCGAATTTGACATCTTTAACGCACATATTGACGAGGACTTTTAGATGACTTGAAGGTATGAAGAATGAATAGTTGTTATTATCGATGAGCGTGCGCAGGAAATCGATGCTTTTATCAGCGGGAATGGGAGTAAATATATATTTACAACGAAAGAAATCATTTTCAAAAGAGATAGAAACTCCAGCAAGGCAGGCGAATTAGATATGCATTCAGTAAATAACCATCAAAAGAAACACCAGCACGTCCGAAGCGAAAAAACACAAAACCACTTCCGTCAGAGATAGAACCAATTCTTTTACAGCGAGACACGTGACTTGAGTGTACATTAGTTAAACAACAAAAAAGACAAAAAGCAGCACATCCTAAGACAACAGCAGCAAGGTGTCACTTCAAAATGACTTCCGTCAGAGGTAGAACCTATTCTACTCAAGCATTCCGTAAACGACCAAAACAAGAAAAACCAGCACATTCTAAGTGAACAAGCATAAGGCACCAATTAAAAACCACTTCCATCAGGAATAGAACCTATTCACTTCAAGCTAGACAGGCGACTACGAGTTCTATCAATTAAGCAAATATTTAGGGAAAATGCGACACTCCTAACCAAGGGACGCAGGGCATGCCTTCAAAACCACTTTCGACAGAGGAAGAATCTATCTTTCTCTAGAAATACAAGCGATTTGGACTTCAATTAATTAAGCGAATAAATCAGAAAAGAGCGACACAACTTTAGCAAGGTGTGATAGGACGTCGCTTCAAAACCAATTCCATCAGAGATGGTAAATAATCTTCCCCAGTAAGATACGCGAATTTGTGTTCAATTAATTAAAAGACTAAACCAGGAAAAAACGACATACCTTTAGCAAAGATTTATGAGGCTTCCCTTCAAAACCACTTTCATCAGAGAAAGTAAATATTCTTCTCCAATAAGACACGCGAATTTATGTTCAATTAATTGAACGGGTAAACGAGTAAAAAGCGAAAACCTCTTATCAAGTTGTCATAAGGCATCCCCTCATACCCATTTACATCAGAAACCGAATCTATTCCCTTGCGGCATAACAGCGAATGCTAAAGTTACATTCATTGAAGGACCAAAATATGTGACACAAACCATCTTTCGCTGTGAGGAATAACTGCACCATTTCTATAATAGAGAATGAGTCTATTCATTTCCATAAATAAACCTATCGAGACCTATCTTTATTAAGTGATCAAGACAAGTAGAAACAATCCATCTATTGGCCGCAGGTATAAGGAGCTGCTTCAAAAGCATTTCCATGAGAGAGAATCTATTCCTTCCGCGGAATTAACGTATCTGTGACTTAAATTCATTAAACGACCAAAATAGGTAAAACAAGCCGATATTTTGTCCACATACATAATGCATCATGCCGAAACGAATTCTTGTTAAGATACAAAATAAAAAAGCTTGAAATGGGTAGTTTTTAGCTTATATATTTACGAAAGCCACACATAATCCTTACCCGTGCTAGGTATGTCAATACTAACAATCCATGTGCTTTAGCTAAAACAAATTATGTGAAAAGGATTCCGTTGCAATGCAATTAGTACCGATTTAGAAAAAGCAGAATAGATATGAAGCGAACTAAATTTGTTTTAGTAGACAGAACGGGTATCGAAGAACGCAATTCTATGCGCTGGCATCACTGTGACCATATGCACCGTCAAATAGAGCAGCTTAAAGCGCTATCTTTATATGTCACATCCGATAAAGTGCACACTGTTCACCGGAGAAGGATATGCACAATAATAACTAGAAGGCAAGTCAGCATATGGATTGCATAGCATGGAGCCATTCCGTACAAGGAACAAACGCTCGCCCAAAAGATGAAGCCATAAAATTTACTCATGGCGCTGATAGTATTATGTTGGTGAAAATCAGTTCGTGGCTCGAATTTGGCTACACGATTTACTGTTCAGGTGCCGGCTTGCCGTCTAGTTATTATTGTGCATCAAGGTGTACGACGCACTCTGTACATTTTAGCAGCTGCATCATCGGGACATGACGAGGTGGGGAGCCTTATGTACCCACCTGCATGATCCCGTTGATATCAGTGGGTAAAAGGGCCTATTTGGATGTAAGCACTGTTAATAAATCTGGGAATTTAGGATTGAGTTACCATAAATAAACAATGTTTTTCCTACGTTTAATACGTGCATTTTATTCGTGACCCCAAGGGCAATCTGTGCATTTTTTTACAAGTGACCAGTTGTGCCGAGTACATAATGCTACAAAGTACGATATCGAAACTCTGGATGATTTATACAGTAATCTTAAGTATCAGGATGCAACTGTAAAATGGGTGGAACTAATGGAACTTGCCCGGCATATTAATAAAAATTAGTACCTGGAATATCGAGCATTAGACGTTTGCGTTGCACGGGTGCGGATATCGGAGCTCCATCTTCGAGGGCTTTGCCTACAATGCGACTTGGGTGACGAGCACGGAATAACGGTGATGACACTGATTGGCCACTGCGTATCACACGTGCTGATGAACTCCACGATTGTTGATGACATGAAGAGCTAGGCAAAAAGTGCTTAGGTAAAAATAAACAAATGAAAGTAAATCCCATAACACGGATGCAAACGAGGATCTAGCATGACGGGCAAGGCATAGATTAAAAACACAAATACTTCCAGCATTAAATGACTTTTCTTAACATAAAAGCCGAAAAATACCGAGATAATACATAATCTGAAAATCTGTTGGCCTTTTTAAGATTTTAAAATGAAGAGTTTTATATTGAACCTGCATTTCACGTCTCACACACGATTCGTTCAAAAAGAGACTATTTCAAAAAAGGGTTTAAACTCTACCGTGGTTTAAACTAGGTTACTGTAGATTTGCGTCACGAAGCGCATACTACTATATGAATGTTATGTGTAGCATAATCAAGTAATCAACATCATAATATTAGTGCCCGGTCACAGATATGGTACGTTTTAAAGCTGCTTCTAACTCTTTAGAAGAATTAAGCCAGTAATAACCATTACACTCAGCGTGGCTTGCAGCAAACTCCCTACGAAACTTAGCAGCCTGGACAGGGTCCTTTAATTTCGTAGCATTTTTCGAATGGTGCAGAATTAGGGGGCTAATAGATCTAGTATACAAACACTTGAGTTGTATCATCTAGAAATAGATAGAAAATTGCAGAAGCCTTCCAGATGTTGCTTGGTACTCTATCGACTGCCATTGCAGAGGACCCAACAGTATCCTAGGCTTCCAAGTGGGCTTGCTGCAAACTACAATAATAATGACTATTATTGTTAATAATAGAAAGTTCGTTCGTAATGTCGATGGCAGTCTGAAACAGGAATACGCAAAAAACTTTGGCAAGTACATTAACTAAATATCCAAAGTTTCAGAAAACTGTCTATTTTTTGTAATTGTCTCCAAAAAAGGAAAGCATGATCACACACCTAGTTTTAATTAAAATACATAAGATTTTTCTTATTAGTTCGAATTTTTCACAGGGCAAGTCATTTGAGATTACAGATGTACGAGCAACACATATCCAATTTAGCTTACAACAAATTTCCTTTTCCACATTATACAATAGTTAGTTTATACTGACAAATGTATGTACATAATGGGTCAGGTATTCATATCAAGATCGCAAACTTGATTAAAAAGTTTAAAAAATTGTATGCGCTCCGACGAGCATGAATTCAGTCTTCCTGCCTGCCTAAATAGGATTGCCAAAATCTAAAATTTCAACCGTAGATAAAGTTAAATGCAGACAGAAATGGGATTGCGTATCTTACACTTAATCAGATGCAAGCTTTGTGAACATCAATGCAGTAGGCAATCTAAAATTTAAGTGCTTCATTGCCTTCTCATCTTTACATTTCAGGTCAAAATCCATCGGTTTATTATCTACTCTACAAACGCACACCACTGGATTTGCTATAGCTTTAAGTTTATACAGATCTTTAAAATTTAGTCTGTAAACGTTAATAACAAGAGTATTAAGCACACCATCCAACGAAGTTTTCAATCTTCCAGGCGAACAAATACGCATTCCTTATTATACACTGCCCTAAATAAGCCTTTTGCCATTGAAATGCAAATACTTTTCGCTGTATAAGCTCTCGTGTGGAATAATGATCTGCACAATGTGACATAAGTTCTTCGTTTGAGCAATCCATAAAGAATAGCTACAGTGTCATATACTTTTCTTTCAATCGAATAAGGAATATTCTGATTGAATTTGTTGAATTTATTAAACAGTACCTAACCATGCACACTACTTTCAAAGACAAAAAAATAAAATAGTAAAATGACTAATTTAGTCTTTTCGCCCTTTTATGTACATAAGCATTCCTGCCCTGAACAGAGCCAAAGGCAAAACCATTTCAAGACCATCTTCTGTATCTATAAAATTCTATGTTAGGTGTTGCGGAGCTAATGACTAATTATTTCAAATATGACCAGAAGGTTACAACAAAGACAGTGTGCTTATTGACGACTCAGCAGTAGGAGCCAGTATTACGATTTTACCCACTATATTAATGATTGAGGAATGTGGGCAAATAGAACGGTCCAATCTTCTATACGAACGTGTAAACCTGCAGTTGCGAAGGTAACTTCAACTCACCATATATAATATATAAACCAAGTAAGTAAAAGGTACCAACACTATGGCTATTATGTCAGCAACCGATACCAACATTATGGTACTGAAAAGTTACACGGTACTAACGCTTTGGTTGTTGAGTCGGTACAGGGTACCAACAGGTTGGATTTCAATGTATGCTACAGTTCACCAAAATTGAGAATTATAACTAATTCTGAACAACTGTTACTCCAGCAGCAGCGTACAGGCGTTCATAAATAGTTTTAATTCTCAGTTTTGCTGAAATTTAGCATACATCGAAATCCATCGTGTTGCTACCATGTACCGACTCGACAAACATAGTTTTGGAACCATGTACCTTTTCGGTACAATAATGTTGGTATCGGTTACTAACACAATAGCCATAGTGTTAGTATCCTTTACAGACTCGGTATATATATTATATAGTGTGAGATAGCGTTGAAGTCGCATTGTCGTTGACTTTATATGATGTTAGCTTCACTATTGCAGGTTTACACATTCGGCTAGGAGATTGTACCGTCCTATTATCCCACATTCTTCGACCAAATATATAGTGGTTAAAGGGCGTAATACAGGCTCCTACTGATGAGTCGCCAGTAAGCACGAAAAGAATGTGCATGAGATTATACGTTCCGTTCATGGTGTCTATAATTTATTCATTTGGTCATATTTGAACTAATTTGTCACTAGGTGCACAACATCTATTTCTCCAATGCATATATATTAGTTCTCTGCCACTAACAGTATCTTCTGTGTGTATAGTTTGTCGATGAAAATGAAATGCGTATCTGAATGACAAATTTTCTCGGATATGTCAACACACACAAACACTCAAGAGCTTCCTTTAAATCGAAATCAGTAAATAATGACCCGAAAACAACAAACACACTATAAATAGTTAATACTCAATTGTCTAACTTTTCAACAAATTCAAAAGAATCTGTCAAACTGTACTAAGACAAGTGGTTTCTTACCGGTTTCAATAGGTTAACCAACCGTTTTTTAGTTTAAGCGTTGGTGTAATTGTCACTGGTTGAATTGGTCTTAAATTATTATAATCAAGGTTGCCATCTTGATATATGCACCTGATAAATAAATTACTTAAACATGTCAGTATAAAATAAGAATTATATAGTGTAGAGAAGGCAATTCATCCAGTAGACCAGTTTCGTCCTTATTGGGAACTCATCATGTACTGGCCAGAATTTGCCACGGACAAGGCTCGAACCTGGGCACGTCTGCTTCGAAATCTGGTGCAATAACCACTGATCCACACTGACGCACACAACACTATACACAATTTTCAGTTATACACTAACTAATGTAATTTGGTTAGTCTATTTTTCCTTTGGGTGGAGTTCATATGGCATCCATTTCGACCCGAAGTTCCAACATACCATCCCAATTCTGTTATTACGGAACAGGCACCACACTACATTTGGAAGTGGTATTGAATTGAGCGTTCATATAATTAAACGAATATTAGTTGTGCGGGAGACGATAGCAATTATTATAATCAAAGTTGCGATATTGATATAAGCGCCTGACCCAATATTTACTTACATATGTCAGTATAAACTAAGAATTGCACATGGTGAGTTCCCAATAAGGACGAAACCGGTCTACTGGATGAATTGCTTTTTCTACACTATACAATTCTTATTTTATACTTACATATGTAAGTAATTAATGGGTCAGATGCTTATATCAAGACTGCAACCTTGATTATAATAATTGTTTTCAGCGCCCGCACAACCAATTTTCTTTTAATTATATAAATTTTCATTTCAATACCACTTCCCCATGTAGTGTGGTGTCTTTTCAGTAATGACAGATTTGGGATGGTTAGTTGGAACTTTGGGTCGAAATGGATTCCATATGAATTCCACCTAAAGAAAAAATAGACTATCCAAGTTACATTAGTTAGTATATAACTGAAAATTGTGTGTAGTGTAGTGCGCGCCAGGGTGGCTCAGTGGTTAGAGCATCAGATTCCGAAGCAGACGTGCCCAGGTTCGAGCCCTGTCCGTGGCAATGACGACGAAAATGGTCTACTGGATGAATTGCCTTCTCTACACTATTCTTAATTCCGGTTCCTTCTGATGAGTCGAAAGTAAGCACGAAACGAAAGTGCATGGGATTATACATTCCGTTCAAGCTGTATTTGATTTATCTTTCTGGTCACAACTGAACTAATTTGCTGCTAGGTTCGCAACACGTAATACATACTTGCATATATATTAGTTCTCCGCAACAAACAGTATTTAACTGTTATTTCGTAAATGCCCAACAACAAATTTATTCCTTCACTTAAAAGTACCATGATTTCCATTTAATTGAGTGACTGAAGACTAGTCTGATTTAATTTTTATTTATTTTCAGCATTAATACGAGTGTGTTTAGTTTATTATATGTTGACTTGTGAGAGAGTTTAGGTATGTGTGTGTGTTTGTATGCTAATAGAGTTCCTTTTCACTGTATGATTAAGCGATTATTGATATCTAGTTCCTCTTATATCGATGATTTGAATTTAACTAGGCTTCAGTTTCTTGCCTATTGCATGTAAAACTACGCTTCCTGTGTTATCCGTCATGTGTAAATCATCCGTCAAAACGCCAAGTGGGCATAGATCATCTTGCATTCGAAGTTCCAAATGTACTGTGTATCTAATTTTAACGGCATCTTACCGGTGACAAAGGCAGATCTAACGGAGATTGCCCACCAGCGACACTTTCCGAAGGTTGTTGGAAATTTTGATTTTGGCTGTATGACCTTGAAATTTGTGTTATGTCCATTTGGGCATGATCCGGTTGATGTAGCTGACGTTTGGCAGTGAAGAGCATACGCTGGCGATGACTAGAAGGGCTTAGATTGGAGGCTGCCATACACGCTCGCCGCAGTTGTGGACTTCGTATGCTGGCGTCATTGGCTCTTGCTAAAATAAGTCCACCTTTTCCGAGGAGTGGTGAACCACCGCGAGGACTGTTGAAAAAACGCCCGCTACCTGCACTGGAGTGACGAGGACCAAAAATTCCATTTGCACCACCATGGCGCATGCACAGATGAGCGTCTAGAGCATGAGGTGGTGATTGAAGTTGCCGATAACGACAAGAAAGAGCACAGTGTCTGTGTCTGTGTGCCTGTTCAATGAAATTATAAGAGAGCAAAATGGACAGACACATTAGTTAATAGTTGAAATTAGTTGGGTCGAATTCAACAAAACCTTGTCTCCTACAGTTAAGAAAATGAAAAAAATACATACATACATGCATACATAAACGGAGATCGAGTTCTTCTGCACGATTGGGTCCAGAACAGCCCATGCCCAGAAGGCAGAACCAACAAAGACTCTCGACAAATTTTCACCACTTTAAATGTTTATTCGTTAACGAGGGCACTGTCTGGGGTGATCAAGTAGCCGACATCCCGAATAATGTTATCCGGCTATGAAATTGCTTTTCTCCACCTTATTTGGTGTCGGTCTTGCTTGCGAATTGCCTCTGTAACACAGTAAGCAAGTCGTGGCGACCACAGTTTCAGAGGGCTTTAAGGTGTTGATCCGTCAAAAAAGTGGCCGAAAGGAAATGACCGGATAATAAAATTTTCTCTTTATTAATGCCAACTGACACTTAGCTGGCAATGACACGAAACAAACTAAGTGAATATATCGATTTATTAAGCTATTCAGTTTCTGGCATCGATAGGCAGTTACCTCCAAATTCTCCGCAGCATAAAGGATATTTAAAATTTCCAATTCACGAGAAATATTTTGTTTCAGAGAAAACTACTCTGGAACCATCTGCCCATTTCTTTAAAGTCCAAATACAAGGTAGTTAAGATAGTTGATTTGACGTTGCTACTTTATTCAACGAAGGCATATGAAATGGCCGACGATATCTTTTATTGCCAGGACAGCTTAGGAAACTATTATAATAACAAAGTTTTGTTACCCGAGCGTCATGAGGCATAAATGCACAGAAAAATTACTAGATGACTAGTTCTGTCAGACCATTCGTAGATTTGTCATCATTTTCGCATGGAGATTTTGAGTGGCGAATACATTCGCTGGGGTATTCATCAGAAAGACGATTAAAAATCTTTCGCACCAGGCAGCCAACGAAACCCCTGTAGATAATTGGAATCGCAGAAGAGGCAGAACAGAATTCTTACAGACGGTCATCATTAATCGATATAGCGGTCACCTGATTGTGTCGCATTGTAATCTTACTAGGCAATAAACGATTAAATGATTGCAATTTTGTGTCAGTCTCGAGAGAATCAAGTTATAATTGTGAGGCATTTTCTATTCTACATAAATGGCATAAACTCGTTCATAATTTTCTTTATGAAATATCAAGATTTGTCTTCGTGTATGTATTTATATCTCATATTTTTATCTCATAGCATCGGACCACATTACAACTTGTACGCTTACATGTGTGACATTTAACTGCAAATTAAATAAGCAGTTAACTTTGTTTTTTATCAGTAGGCCTCAAACCATACGATCTAGTCAGGAAGCATATCATATGAATCACTTCTTAATGATTTTACATAGAATAAAACTGCTTTACCATCATAGCGATAATTTGCAACGGCAGCATTAAAAGGCAGCACTGAGGACTCCAGAAGAATTTGGAATCCAATAACCGAACAATACCGATCTTCCCTTTGAGCATGCGGGGGCAGCTAAACGCCATTTCCCGGTGCTAAGGAGATAATCTCGCCAGGAACTCTTTATCATACTTTTTTAAGAGATGATGCATGCGAATGATCACGAGAATGTATGCCCGGTGCTAAGGAGCTAGTGTTGACAAGTAAATTTTACCATACTTATTTACGAAATAATATTTGCGCATGATGCCACGATTTTTTCCCTCAGGGTAATTGTCACCAAGCACGCTATTATATACATAATATTCAGAAAATGCACGTGCGAGATGACGTGAATATAGTACAAGACCTAGGGAGATAAATCACCTAGCAACATTTACCATACCTCTTCGACAGATCATGCATGCACACGAAAGCTATCGTTTAGAGCCAGTGACCACAATCTGTCCTACGATGATGCATCCACACGACAGCGAGAATTTAGCGCCAGTGCTAAGGTAGACTTGTCGACGAGAAAAATTGACCAACTTTGTCTTAAGATGATGCATGTGCCCAAAAGAGATAATTTAGCGCCAGTACTTTGGTGGTCGTTTCGGCGAACAACACTGACCAAAATTTGTCTTAAGATTATGAATGTGCACGGAAGCGAGAATTTAGCGTCACTGCTATGGTTTTCGTGTCGGTGGATAACATATATATATATATATATACTATATATATATATATATATATATATATATATATATATATATATATATATATATATATATATATATATATATATGTGTATATGGTGTAATGGAATGTTTCACCTAGTAATATATAAGTTCGAATATGACCAAAGGGATAAACCAAATCAGCATGAACAAAAGTATAATCTCGTGCACATTTGTTTCGTGCTTACTGGCGAATCATCATAATTGAACTAATTTGTTATTAGGTGCACAACACCTAATTCACAATTGAATATATATTAGTTAAGCCCCACAAACAGTATCTAATTGTTATATATTTAATTGAATGATGTCATGATTACTGCGAAATGTGAAACTGATATCGATCAAGGCCAGAGTGTATGGATTTTCTGGAGTAACAGGTGTTCAGTTGTAGTTTTAATTCCCAATTTTAGTGAACTTTAGTATAATTGAAATCCATTGTGTTGGTACCATTTACCGACTCGGCAAACACTGTAATGATATCGAGTACTGACATAATATGCTTAAGGTTGGTACTCTCTACGGGCTTGGCATATATATTACATAAAGAGTATTGGCTCTGAAGTCTTATTTCCGAAGACTTTATATGAAGTTAGCTTCACTGCTGCAGGTTTACACATTCGTATAGAAGATTTTACCGTCCTATTTTCCCATATTCCGCGCCTTAATTTATGATATATAGGGCGTAATACCAGCTCTTACTGATGAGTCGCCAGTAATGTGCACGAGATCATACTTCCCGTTCACGCTGCTTTTGGTTTATCCTTCTCGTCATATTTGAACTAATTTGCAGCTAGATGCGCAACACCTAATGCACGACTGAATACATATTAGCTATCCGCCACAAACATCATATACCTTTTATATATTTTATTAAATGATGACATGATTACGGCGAAAAGTGATAACCGATATCGATCAAGGTCAGTGTGTATGAATTTGATAGAGCAACACGTGTTCAAAAAACATAATTGAAATCCATTGTGTTGGTACCATTTACCGACTCGGAAACCATTTTAATGGTATCGGCTTCTGACGCAATATTGATCGTGTTGGTACTCTCTACAGGCTTGGCATTTATATTATATGAAGAGTATTGGCTTTGAAGTCTCATTTCCGAAGACTTTATATGAAGTTAGTTTCACTGCTGCAAGTTTACACATTCATATAGGAGATTGTACCATACTATTTTCCCATATTCCTCACCAAAATATATTGTGGTATAGGGTGCAATACCGACCCCTATTGATGAGCCGACAGTAAGCACGAAATGCTGTATTTGGTTTATCCTTCTGGTTCTGTAAACTAATTTGTTACTAGGTTGGCATCACGTAATACACAATTGAATACAACATTTGAGAGGAACTAAACTAGCTTAAATTGACTAGTCCAATGATTGCACACAATGAGTCAATTTGGCATGCTGCGAAATCCAAAACATATGCAAATATTTATGAAACAATATGAGAACAATTGCTTTTTAGTTAATAACGTTAGCGACTTAGGCAACTCAATGGATAGAAATCAAAAAAATTTAATCTCTCGCAGAACCAGATACGTAAAAATACCACTGATTTGTTGTCATCAATAAAGTGTTTAGTGAATAATGGTAATTTCACTGTGCTTCAATGAAGTATAGGCACTCGGTTAAAGACAACATTAGGAATTGTTCAACTTACATCACTGTTGTCCTCCTCATCACAGTCAAAACTAAGAGTTCGAACGTTTTCCGCGTCAGCACGATCTATGTCTGCCTTATCCGACGAAACCTGGCCGAAATCTTCCTCGTTGTCGTCATACTCCTCAACGCCATAGTCAAAATTAGCACAGTTTTCTATTCCTGGACTACACGGCTTATAAGTGTACTGACAAGAATGGCCACGCTGATGCTTAAGTTTTCGTTGATGCAGCAGTTCGTCAGAACAGCTGCCGGTGCCACGATGTCGAGCAGGACTGGAATAGCCACTCAAAACTCGAAGAGATGATGGCGTTCTGCAGACGTCAGTAGAAGGACGCCGTGAACCCCTGTACAAGTGACGTAGCAGCTTATCCTGTTGTAGATATAACGGGCGGTCATGTTGAGTTAAGAAGTAAACATTGGCAAAACGAAAGAACAATAAAATATCTTTTCATCAAAAACATAATAAATATTTTTTTAAATATCATTATTTATTGAATTAAGTTTCCTGATTTGAACTAGAAAATATCTATTCTTTTTTAAATCTATAAGGTGGTACATTGTAGTAAAATTACCGTCAATTACCCATACGAAGGCAATTCGACTCATCCGCATACACATCACAGCACGGCAGCATTTACGTACAATGGTGTGATGCTGCTTTCACAAACTATGCATAGCTTAAGTTAGAAAAAGCAAATAATTAACTAAACCGGTTACGCTCATGTTTGAATCACCAGTGGCTGTCAGATTGGCCATTTCCGGAATTCGAAACACGATGCATTCACTTTAGCGTTACAATTACAATTTTCAGTCACATACCAAATTATTCTTATGGACAGACTTCCCTGTCGAACCTTTCTCTCTTTGTATGTATATATATATATTTTTTCATAGTACCCTTCCTATTTGCAACAAAAGAAATTTTATCAGATATAAAAACCGCTTCTTTCTTATATTCTTCTCAATTATCTACAAATGAACAAGTCTTCATATATAAATTGAAAATCAAAACAAGATTTAAAAAATTAAACATGGGGAGAGTGTGAAATAAAGGCACAACCAACCAATTGCGAGCGTCACCTCTAGTTCAAACCCAATGCTTGAACATGCTTCTTCTGCTTGCATAAATTTGGCTGTAGTTTGTTTATCCATGAAGCTTCTTATGTGGCTGACTTCCTATTGTTAATTCATTTAGTAATTATTTTAAATGCTACGCCTGGAGAACATTCATGTGAGGTTTCAACAATGTGTTGTGCAATTGCGAGCGCCACCTCCAGTTCAAACCCAATGCTTGAACATGCTTCTTCTGCTTGCATAAATGTGGCTGTAATTTGTTTATCAATAAAGCTTCGTATGTGGCTGACTTCCTATTGTTAATTCATTTAGTAATTATTTTAAATGCTACGCCTGGAGAACATTCTTGTGAGGTTTCAACAATGTGTTGTGCAATTGCAGACTTGTATTCAATATTTGATTTGAAACAGGTGAATGGTGAATACACATGCTATTGCGCAACACATTGTTGAAACCACACACGTATGTTCTCCAGATGAAGCTATTAAAATAATTACTAAATTCAATAAAAAATGGAGTTAGCCACGTATGAATCTTTATGGATAAACAAATTGCAGCCAAATTTATGCAAGCAGAAGCATGTTCAAGCATAGAGTGAATGCGCATACTCTAAGCTGACAGTAGACGTCGGTCGTGGGTGACAGAACATCCAGAGGAAGAAAATCGATGAATTTAATTACTGTATCGCCCAGTTTGTGGAGTACGCTTCAAAAGAATACATCGTGGAGAAATAAACATTTTTCAGATTTGCAATTTACACTTAGCTGTGTAAAGGTTCTTCCTTTCATTCCAAAAAGTACCCGGAAAATTTTTCGAAAGCATGTCAGTTTGAAAAACACGCCGTTGGTTGTGCTGGTCATCGTTGGAAGTGTCTTCATCCTCTTCGCTATTTAATGATAAAAAACGGTGATGCCTACTTTGTTCGGAAGTTGCGCTGGCTCGAAAGTGTTTGGAAATACCCATAATAGTGTCAATACATTAACATATCAAGTTTCCGAGCTTGAAGTAAACACCAATCCCATTGCATTAAACCAGTCGTCGAACAACATAACAAAACTACCGCCAGGCGCAACGCACTGACGCGTTTCTACCTTCCATGATCATCATCAAAGTACGACGGCAAACTGACTAGCGAGGATCAAACCGCATTGCATATATATGGAAAGCAAAATTAGATATGCGCTCTCACCTCTAGTAGTCTTGCATAAATTGTATTGACGTCAATTACTGAAATTTCTATGCAGTCATGAAACATTAACTGTTGTAGGTTTCGCCACAACACACATATATGAATAAATTTAAACAATAATTGATTGCGCGGATGGTGGTAACAATTCTTTAAATCAAATTTGCGAGCTTGAAGTAAACACCAATCCCTTTGTATTTAACCAGTTTTCGAACAACATAACAAAACTACCGCCAGTCGCATCGCATTAACGCTTTCAACCTTCCATGATCATCATCAGAGTACGAAGGCAAACTGACTAGCGAGGATCCAATCAATTATTTAATTGTTCGAAACGCGTCAATGCGTTGCCATTGGCGGTAGTTTTGTTATGTTGTTCGACGACTGGTTAAATACAATTGGATTGGTGTTTAATTCAAGCTCGCAAATTTGATTTAAAGAATTATTACCACCACCCGCGCAATCAATTATTGTTAAATTAACATATCATTTTTTTAATCATTCCTGGACTACATCCGTCTCTAGTCATAGCCCAACACATTATATAAATAGGCCTCGACCTAATGAAACATTAAAACATATGGTGAATGTTCTTAGAGTTAATAATAAAAAATTATACATACTTTAAAAGTTTTTGTTATGTGTTTTGAAGTGTGATCATCACATTTAGAGTATCCACGGTTATTTCCGTGGGTGGTAGATCTATACTATCATTTCTTTGAAGATCCGATTGATCCTCCTTTTCTTAGAGCACACTTTCGTGGTGGCTGGGTGTTGATATGTGTCCTCATTCCGAAGGCTTCAACATCATTCCTTCTAACCATTGGAAATGAGGTACGATCTAATCTTGGTTGACTGACAACTATTTGGTGCCTCTTTTACAGTACCTACTTCAGGCTACTAGTAACACACAGTACAATGTTAATAAAACTATTGCTTAAATCTCTAAATTATATATTCACCTACAGACTGGGTGCTTACAAAATAAGATTTGCTTTGCACACGCATCTACAATGGAACATGATTTTTCCTGTAAAAAATGCGACTTGTCAAAAATACTATTTTTGATTTTAATTGTGGCTATTTGTGTATTAGCATGCCCGCTATTTCAATAAGTGAACGTTATCCAGAGCTGTTTAAAAGAATTCTTTTTCGAACACTGGCATTACCACGGGATTTGGAAATCCCCATGCACAACCGTGTTCAGCTAATTTTCCTTCTTTTAGAATTTCTGGAATATTATAAATTAGGAAATACTGCCTAAATTGATTCATAGCCTTATTAAAAGATTGTGTTTATACAACAATTTTGTGCGCCTGATCTCAAATTGACTGAAATATCTGGTTCATTTGGCAGAGAATTTCATGAAGCAATGGCAGAATAAATATGGCTGAATTACATTCTACTTTAATCAATATATATATATAGACAATACAATTAAACAATAAATGATTTCGCGGGTGGTGATAACAATTCTTTAAATCAGGTTTGCGAGCTTGAAGTAAACACCAATCCTATTTTATTTAACCAGTTGTCGAATAACATAACAAAACTGCCGCCAGCCGCAACGCACTGACGCCTTTCGACCTACCATGATCATCATTGCATAGATATAGAAAGCAAAATAAGATATACGTCTCTCACCTCTAGTAGTCTTGCACATTTTGTACGTGACTGGAAATGTCGGCTGCACAATTTCTATGAAGTCAAAAACATTAGCTGTTTGTAACTTTCACCATATATATATATATATATATATATATATATATATATATATATATATATATAGTATAAATAGACAATAAAATTAAACAAAAATTGATTTCGCGGGTGGTGGTAACAATTCTTTAAATCAAGTTTGCGAACTGGAAGTAAACACCATCAGTCGTCGAACAACATGACTAAACTACCGCCAGTCGCAACGCACTTAACAATTCTTTAAATCAAGTTTGCGAGCTTGAAGTAAACACCAATTTCATTACATTGCGACTGGCGGTAGTTTTGTTATGTTGTTCGACGACTGGTTAAATACAATAGGATTAGTGTTTAATCAACTAACGCAATGACACAAGCAGAAGTACGTGTATGTGCGCACACACACATCTGTTTATTTAAATGCAGATCTGTGCTGTCATATATAACAGCTTCTGTAACGCCTATTTGAAAGCGAGAAATTACGTATAATGGGAATTTGTGATTGCTGCAATTGTATTGGAGGTAGGGTTGAGTCTGCCATTAGCAGGATATATATATATATATATATATATATATATATATATTGTTGTTGTTGAGTGGGTGTTTTCATGTGCTCCATGCATATGTATATATAGAGTTTAGTTAATGAGACAAATTCTTTGTTTAAGGCCATTAGTGAATCAAACTTTAAATAGAAATAGATCGGTTTCGGAACGAGGTTACCACATTTGCTTAAATATGCTATTGTGAGAATTTCGATTGTTTGTGTGTGATTAGAGGCCTGATGATGGAACGGGAAATGCCCTTCCACAATGTACCTCATTTCCAGTGGTTCGTATGGATGATGTTGAAGCCTCCGGAGGAAAGGGACGAATCAGCATTCAGCCACCACGAAGACGAACTCGATGCGTACTTGGAAATTGGTATCAATCGGATCTTTGCGAAACTGATAGTGCAAATCGCGTATCCATGAATGAATAGCGTAGGGAATCAAACTATGCATTTCTAAAGATGTTATTTGCGCCATCCTCTTTTAGCACTTGAATTTTTAAAATAAATGCGCACCTTAGTAGAGAATGGTCTGTGCTCGTTTATGCATTTGGACTTGTGCATATCTGTTTATGTCTGTTTTTAATTTGTTACTGTTTAATGTAAACAAGCCACATAGATAATTCATTACTATCACTCGAAATTTACAGTGGAAAATGCTCGATATTTCGACCAAGATGAGATTGAACGAAAACGATTACCTGTATGTGGTTGTGTTGTATGAAAATGCTTTTTTAATAAAGATTAAGCCAAAACGTAACAAATCGCCCAATTTTCATTTAAGTAAATCTGGCGGACTACAAAAAACACAAATCTAATAATTTTATCCAAGTGAAAACAAAACACGAGCCTAAAGTCATCCACTCGAATTGATGCGCTACAAACATATATGGTTACCTTCACAGCATGAAGGCAAACTGACTTATGGAATTCAAACAGCTAAGTTTAAGCAGAATATTGGAAGTCACAATTGCGATTATCACTCCTGGAATGTTGGCTGCACAAATTCTCTGTAGCTAAAATCACAGTTCTTTGGCAGATCTCGCCGCGTTTATCCAGAATTTGAAATGAGGAAATCACTGACTGCATCGGTGATGTCAAATTCGCGGTATTGAAATGAAGACGAATCAAAGTGTATTCAATCAGTCGCACAACATAGCATAACTACCGTTAGACGCACGAACATACGCATTTCTACCGACCATGGCCATCATTAAACCCTGGCGGCGAACTGGCCAAAGAAGATCAAATCGTTAATTTGATTTGAATCAACAATTTTTATAGTTCTATGTTTGTGCAATGTGGAGGTATTAATATATGACGATGATTAAACCCTAGTATCGCAAAAATTAATTTTCTAAATTGTTGAGAGTGAAATAATAACTTGCAAAAAATGGTGCTGACAAGGTTAACAACCATTTTCTTGACTTGTCTTGAAATCAGTTTTCCTATATTTTCTGCAAGTCGTGGGGTAAATAATTTTTGATGAGCGCAATAGTGTTAATACGTTTTCAATTTCGAGAATTGAATTTTTTCCCAGAATTTTTTTAATGTTCTTATTCATAGTTATATGTGAGCTGTTAAATATCCGTAGGGCACCCATTCTTTTATTATGTTGAGATCGTGTGTGCATAGCATCTTGTCTATGGCTTGTCTGGTGTGAGGAAAGCTGATAGCGTCCACCGGGAATGGAGGACCTAGAGCATTTTTACGGACCACACACAATTCACAGCATAGTTATGTGGCAGTTAACAAAGAGTAGTCCATATTGATGAAATAATGCTTATAAAGATGATGATACACTCTCCATTAACGCATAATTATTACATATTTCTGCTTTCCTGTTGTTTATGATGATAATGCCGATAAAGCATATACTATTATAGATACAAAAAAGAAGTTAAAAGAGTAAAAACTGGTATTAAAAAAATTAACATCTCCAAATACTGCAAGTAAACATAATTTTTTTAATCATATGGAAACAGAGAAACCCGTTAGATATTAATTACCCGTTCAGATTGTGACCTTCCAGACGGTATTTCGTCCCATTCCGACCAACCGAAATCCTGTCCCGACAGACTGAGCAGCCGTCCCACTTTGTAGCCATAAGATTTACCGCCGACAAGCGCTCCCCGCAGAGCACAAGCGTTGCCAACATTGACCGATTGGGCCAGCTTATGGCTCGGCGACACAGCATTTTCAACACTGGAAGAAGCATTAAGGAGAGATGTAGCACCTAAATAATACTCAGATGCCAGTCGACTGACAGGACTGAGAGCGGCCGAGAAGTGAGCACCTTTAGAACTGGAATGGCTTCCATTTTCATGTAACAACTGGTGGTATGGCAACAAACATTGTGTTATAGAAGGTAGAGAAACAACATCTGTTGCAGTACGAGCGAATGAGTCCGCAATCAGTTTTCCGGCGGCAGAAACTGAAAAGAGCTGATCATTACCTGTTCGTCGATTGGCGGTGCGTGGCTTATCCAACACTTCCTGTTGACGTCTACACAAGTCTAAATAATCAAGCTGTCGCTTCAACGGCTGAGATCTATCCTTGACTAACGGCGAGGAAATAAGCGAAGATAAAATGTGAGATGCAGGCGTCCTTGCATCGTTATGCCTGCGCAATCGATGAGAGTCTGTGTCTCGTCCAGATTCGAATTGAGACTGATTTAATTCTGCCAAGAAGCCACAGTTTTTGGACTTCATTAAGGAAATCCTATTGTCGACCTTATGAGGAAATGTGACTACATGATCTGAGGACCCAACAAATGTATTTTTACGTCGGATTTCTCCACTAGACGGAGTGATAACAGCTGCATGTACCGACGGAAGACTGGCGCTTGAATGAAGCTGGTAGTCAAGTTCAAGTTGCCGATGGTGCGATGCAATAATCTGCTGCACCAGACCCTCTAATTTATGGATGTGCTGTTCCAACTGTTGTGGGCAAGTGTTTAAATTAAATCCAACGAACCAAACGTCACATCCAGGAAAAGCAGTTAAAAATATATCAAAAAAACAAATACAAAATTTCCATTTAAAAACAATCTAGAGGCAAATTTAATCAAAGTGGATTACAAAATACTCCGAAGCTGCTCTAACAATAAAAAATATTAAACAGTCCAGACCTATTTGCTTGTCCTGCCTTCAAAATCCCAGTCGTGTTGTGCAAAGTCTGTAATCCTTACTTATACCAAAATACGCAAAATCCTCATGAATTTGAGGAAGCGATTGACGCGGCTAAATTTTTTGTAACTGCGAAATATTATGCATTGATAGGAACAGTAAATTCCCGCCACATTTGGTGGTTCGCGATGGTCACTTGAAAAAAGTTCGGCTTCTTCAGTCGTATGGCTGCAGGTTTATAATGAATGTCCTATACCGAAGACACCTAATATGTTCAATAAATGTGCGTAGATATTTGTGCATCGATTTATGTGGATTTATGTACGTATGCACGTAGGTGTGTTAGCAATTATCGGAACGTATAAGAAACTGTTTAAGTTGTATATATGGTTTCTTGTATGTATGCATGTATGTATGTATGTATGTATGTATGCATGTATGCATGCATATCGGTAGGCATATGTGTCATTATATATTTATGTATGCATATATATGTACGTATAAATGCCTGCATGCATGTATTTAAGTATGTATGTATGTACGTACGTACGTATATATGTATGTATGTATTTATGTATGTATGTATGTATGTATGTATTTATTTATGTATGTATGTATGTATGTATGTATGTATGTATTTATGTATGTATGTATGTATGTATGTATGTATGTATGTACGTATGTATGTACGCATGTGTGCATGAATGTATTCGTGCATGTATGTATGCATTTTTATTCGGAATTAGTACTGCTATAATCAAATACAAACATACAATGTTCGAATGGCATTAGCAACCGGTTTTCACTAAACAATCTGTATTGACATGGGCCATCTGCATTGCCAGGTGCACTTAGTATATAAACACTTGATAAATCAATTACACTTCCTACCGTCGCTCTGAAGGCAGCGGCAAATTGCCTGAACTATATTTTTGTACAATAGAAAACATTTTGAAAGAGGCTACAACGCAGCAAATCAATGCTTCAGTTAAAATAAAAAGAGTTCACTACCAACGCCCGTTTAATTATATAAATGTACATTTCAATACCACTTCCCCATGAAGTGTGGTGTCTGTTCAGAAATGGCAGATTATGGATGATTAGTTGAAAATTTGGATCGAAATGGATGCCATATGAAATCTATATAAAAGGAAAAAAGGACTAAACAAGTTGCATTAGTTAGTATATAACTGAAAATTGTGTGTAGTTTTCGCCAGTGTGGCTTACTGGTTAGAGCACCAGATACCGAAGTAGACGTGCCCCGGTTCGTGCCCTGTCCGCGGCAAATTCGTGCCTGTACGTGACGAATTCCCATAAGGATATATATATATATATATATATATATATATATATATTGGGCTTGAACTGGATGTGACGCATGCAATTGATTGGTTGTTCCCTTATTTCACACTCTACATTTTTAAAATTCTCTATGCTATTTTTCCTTTCAACTTATATATAAAGAGATCTTCATTTGTAGATACTTCAGAAGAAAATAAGAAACAAATGGTTGTGGTATGTAATAAAATTTGTTTTTATTTTGCACATGGAAAGGTACTATGAATATATATATATATATATATATATATATATATATATATATAGATATATGTAGATATATATATATATATTGATAGATAGATAGATAGATATATGCTTGTGTAAATATTGTTGGTTTAGACTAATCAGTGCACAAGATAGCGAAAGAAAAATTTTTAAAGTCCAGATTTGTACTTATTTTCTACTCATCAAGTAGTTGTTAGAACTGACGCGTCAGGAGCTCTAACCAGCTTTAATTCTGTCAGTACTTGCTAAGCGTCCAATAAGGATGAAACCGATCAACTTGATGAATTGCATTCGCTATCTCACGCAATTCCAAATCATTTGCAAAGAAAGATATTGTGTGTCCTATAAGGATAAGTTAAGGACGACAAGTTGGACTTTGAGGTCAAAATTTGGAAAGTAATTGATGACATTCCCAAAAATGACAAAACTGTTCGTATTGTTCACTCGCATATAATATCATAAGCAATGATTAGTTTCTATTGACTATATATATATATATATATAAAATATGTTTGTCCTAATAGGTTAATTAGATATAATTCCACGTATATAATGCTCGAGTTACGCAGTGTATGGCTCCGAGATTACTAATCATTAATGCGATTCACATATGCAGCGATCCTGAATAATAATTAGTTGATGAATATGGACAAAACCATGATCTGTTAAATATATTGAACTTGCATTCTTATGCGCTTTTTAGGGATAAAATAGTTGTACACCTATAGATTTATGTAAGTAAAAACTAATTAAGAAAATTACTAACCGCGCCAACATGTCGTATCTTTGACTGAACTGCAGTCAGCTGTTGCCTTAGACTTTCATTTTCTTCTTCCAATTGTGAACAAGTAACATTACCTTCAGTGACAGACATAGTGGGATCCCTGTCGTTTACCGGCGATTGCAAAGATGAAATGTTTTCATTTGTGCAGATGGCATTTCCAGTTGAAGGACTGAGTGCAGTTAGGGAAGTATTTTCTCTCTTAACTGACTTACAAGTATGATTGCTCGTATTTGACGCTGTTTTACTATCTGAAACCTCGACTTCTCTTGATTTATCAGATGATTTCAGCTCAAATGAAATATCTCTGTGAGCAGTAATATTTCCATTCGTTTCGATGTCTTCGTGATCAACAAAAGCATAGTCATTCGTCGATTTGTTCATCTAGTTGAAAAAGTAGAGCAACAGAAAGAAGTTTGAATTGAAAACGAAAAGAACATAAATTATAAATACACTTCAAACTAAGCACTAAGTTAATTAGAAGGTTAACGCGGAACTCGATTACAGATTTACCCAGCTTAGCCAAGTCAGGTTTGGAACAGGAATTCTCCAGTCAATACTTTACTGCGGCTGACTCCTTTTGGAGGATAAGCCGGCTCCAATTTCATGGAGTTTCTTGGGAATTTTGTACAAGTGGTGTCCCCTCACCACTCGGCTTTTTGATCGAGGACGCACCTCTAGCCTTTGTACATCCAAGCGCAGTCTGCAAGGCAGCAGTAAGTTGCATGGTTGCCGGTGGCTGTTGAGAGCTCATTCGCCATTCGGAAGTACGGTGTACTGTCCAGGAGTCCATGTAATCCTGTGGCTGTTGAACCCTTTTGTGGCGGGGAACATACGCTGAGTCATGGTGCCGTCGTCGGGCTCATGTGGTATTTTATAGGAGATCCGATTGCCGGTCGGAAATCCACCACGCCCTGGTGACACCACCGCCATAGTCCCGTTAGCCCATGTACGATCGGCCATCGAGACATGGTTGACACCGTCGTACCACGTTGAGGAGGGGATTTAAATAATCAGTAAGCTAGAACTAACCATACATTGCTTTCAGGAACAATTAATATATTTCTGTCTGATGAAAAAGTGCTTCCTTGGTTTTGAGCCAAGTTACTATGTATTAACTTCATTTGCAACTTCCTTTAAAAAAACGATGATCCTCGCTAGTCAGTTTGCCGTTGTATTCTGATAATGATCATAGAAGGTCGAAACGCGTCAGTAGGTTCGCTATGCTCAAGCTCGCAAAATTGATTTAAAGAATTGTTACCAAAACCCGCGCAATCATTTTTTTTAGATGAAATCAGCCATCAAAAGGATAGGTCCAAAGAAATGCTAATATGCAGATACATCATTAAAACATGATCCATTGTGCATTTTAGATAAACATTTCTCGTGCGGCAGGAATCCTCCATAGAAATATATAAGGAGGTGGCTTCTCTAGTCGCCATCCGTCTGCCGCACTCTCAAACTCGTGTATACAAGGGCCACCTATTACAACAAACATAGGAGTAACGGGCATCAAAATTAAAATTTATATTTTTAAATTAGTCGGACCGCTGTATCCGTGTAGAACCAGCAAGAATATTGTTTTGTATGTACCACTGGATAAAAAGGTCAGTTTTTAGCAGTAAATTTATAACCTTAGCTCAAAAATAAATGCACAACAGAATATATATATGACTCGAAATATAAATATACACTGATTAATCAGTTAGACCACGAGAAGATTTTTAGCTTCAGAAAATTGTTCTAGATCGATGAGTTGGTTTGCGCAACCAACCATAATGATATTCTTATTCAGCTATTCGTATCGTCAGGATTACATTTTAACCTTGTCGGCAGTCAGGAGAAAGTATACTATCATATTTCGAAGAATAAACTAATACTTTAGTGAATTCTGAAGACAACTATTACCTTTTTCCGTGGAAAAATACACACAAGTTTGGCTAGCAAATAACGACATCATCTTCTTAATACCAGTGCATAATTCACGCTACCATAAGCATAGCAGATTTTGTACTGCTTCTGCATGCCTTTAAGTATTCTATTTGAGATTTCTTGTATTTCAGTTTTAATTGCTCCACCAAGTGCGACGAAAAGTGGTTTTACTATGCTGTAGGATTGGATAAATACAAATTGCATTAGTGTATATCTCAAGTTCGCATACGTATTTTATACAATTTTTGTCACCACTCGCGCAATCAATGCTTGTGTAATTGCATCACACATGCATGTGACTGACGATAGTTTTGCTGTGTTGTTTGACGACTGGTTAAATACAATGGGATTGGTGTTTACATCAAGCTTGCAAGCGTGGTTTAATGAATTGTTACATTCACCCGCGCAATCAACGATTGATTAATTGTATTATCTATATAATTAGAAAGAGTCGCAAAACGTTGTATATTAGTCACTGAATAGAAATTGTGAATTCGAACTTTCCAGTCAAGTACAATGTATTCCAGATTAATACAAGCGAGAGATGCATATCTGATTTCCTGCATCCTATATAAGCATTTTGGTCTGATATTCGTTATTCAGTCTATGGTTGTGTTTGGCGATGACCATCGAAGGCCGAAAAGCGTCAGTACTTGTGACTGACGATAGTACTCCTTTATTGTTCGACGACTGGTTAAATACAAAGAGACTGGTGTACAACTCGAATTCACAAACTTCATCTATCCTATTGTTTTCACAATTTGCACAAACGATGATTATTTAAGAAACTTCTGTTTGAGTCAAATGTGATGGATAATCTGGCCTGCGTTTGTACGTGTATTTTTCAACAAAACTAGTGACTGCGGAACCTGGTACTTTCAAACAGACAATTTTTCATCGTTGATATTATCCGTTCTGGTTAGATGGTGTTAAAAAGTCACCTCGCAAATCCTAATGTCAATCTAATATAACTTCTTGTTATACCACGTAATTCATACTGCCTGAGCGCATGCATTTAAGAGGATTATGGTGTTGCTAGGCGTGTGCGCCCATTGAATTACTGTATCAGACTATGGCTAATCAACCATATTAAATGTAATGTAGAAATTTGTGTTCAGCTATTCCTATTCCTTTTCAGTTTGAATTGATATCTAAATCCTGTATTGAATCAAAAATTTATTACATAGCAGGTAAGTACAACAGTTTTAAAAATGCTACTTTTCTTTTCCTTAGAACTCATCTGGACCAAAATATCTGGATATTTTCTTAAAGATAGCAAAGTTAAATTATTTTACATACATAAATAATATAACAAACAGAAAACGGTAAATACAATTTTAAAATCATTGATTGCATAGATGGTGGTAACAATTCTTAAAATCATATTTTCGGGATTGAAGTAAACACCTATCCCATTCAACGACTGGTTAAATACAATGGGATTGGTTTTTACTTCAAGCTCGCAAACTTGATTTGAAGAAAGCGGGAAACGCACGTGATAAGACCTGCACGCACACACAAAATCACGCACAAACAGTTCACGAGATTATAATGAAATCAAGCACAAACTTCTTTTCTTCTTTCTTTCATGAATATGGAATTTGCATTCGAGATAAATTCTCGCCAGGTATGGCGTTAACTTTCTTCTATTCGACACTGAAGCAACAGCCTGTTTTGAATGAAAAACTAAAAGCTATCTTTTGGCTTATTTTATATTCCGTGTAGACAAGCTGGCTCATGTAGTCGCAAATGTCTACGCGCCAATCATTGGCTGTTCTGCTAAAAAAATAATAATTTCTTTGAAAACCCTTCAGATTCGGACTCTGGCCATGAACGATATTATAACTTCTTAGAGTTCACTAGTGATGTCGACGACAAAGTAGATACAGACAGTACGGGAAATGGATTAATAATGGAATCAAGCTCTTCAATTTTGGCTTCAGCCTTCACCTGGTTGTGAAGAACTCAGTTTCCAGCACCACAAGCGACATAATTCATCAAGGTGCAGCGATGTAATCCATCTAGTTGGGACAGTGATATTTCCTCATACTCGGATAGGCCAGATTATGGTAAGCATACGTCAGTTGTATTTTTTCCAGGACGCGAGAGCGAATCGCGGTGTTGCACAGGCCTAATTAATAGGCCTGATTACAATCTTCTGAAAGCAAGATGAAGATATTTAAATTCGACTACATACGGTAGCCCGTATTATGTCTGCCAGCAGTCACGTGGTGTGGGCAATGTCTCTAGCATACTGCCTCCTTAATCAATGTCTTGAGCTGTTATCCGAAGAACTTTTTATTATATGCTTAAAAGTAAATCTAAGTGCAACAATCTTTCTCTTAAACAATCTCCGTCTCATTATATACTCCGTCAAGAGGGAGTTCAATCGTCTAGTGACTGTTAAATTGCACGCCAGGTATTAATATACTTACTTACATTAAAAGTACATAATAAACGAACTTTGATATTAAAAATGGATAGATATAATATAAGGATCTTTGGTTTGAGGCAAAGCTAAATAGAATTACTTTTATATTTCAAGTCTAATTAAAATTATGGTTAAAATACATATAAATCTAACAGTTAGATATTGTTAATTGAATGATGTCATGATTACCACGAAATGTGAAAACTGATATCGATCGAAGCTAGAGTGTATGGATTTTCGGGAGTAACAGGTGTTCAGAAATAGTTGTAATTCTCAATTATGGTAACTTAAGTACACATTGACATCCAATATGTTGGTGCCATGTACTGACTCTGCAACTATAGTGTTGGTACCATGTACCTTTCCGCAATCATAGTGTCTGTAGCAGATACTGACACAATAACCATAGTGTTGGTACCATTTACAGATTCTTGAAGTATATATATATATATATATATATATATATATATATATATATATATATATATGGTGAGTTGGCTTTGAAGTCGCATTGTTGAAGACCTTATATGAAGTTAGCTTCACTATTGCAGCTTTACACATTCATATATCGTCATGTTTTCTCACTTACCTCACCAAAATATATAGTGGGTAAAGAGTGTAGTACCGGCTCCTACTGATGAGTCGCCAGTAAGCACGAAACGAATGTGCACGAAATTATACGTTCAGTTCATGCTGTCTTTGATTTGTTACTATGGTCATATATGAAATAATTTACTACTAGGTACACAACACCTAATATATATAAATCTAACAATAATTGATTGCGCGAGTGGTGGTAACAATGCTTTAAATCAAGTTTGCGGGCTTGAAGTAAACACCAACCCCATTGTATTTAACCAGTCTTCGAACAACATAACAAAACTACGCCAGCTGCAACGCACTGACGCGTTTCGACCTTCCATGATCATCATCAGAGTTCGACGGCAAACTGACTATCGAGGATCAAACCGCATTGAATATATATGGAAATCAAATTTAGATATGCGGCTCTCACCTCTAGCAGTCTTGCATACATTGAACTTGACTGGAAATGTTGGCTGCACAATTTCTATGCAGTCACGAACATTAACTGTTTGCAGCTTTCGCACATATATATATATGTATATATATATATATATATATATATATATATATATATATATAAATCTACTTGGGATTTAGTTTTGAATTATCATATTCTATTTATAGGGCTAACTTGATAAATTTTGATACTTTAATTATGCATTAAATTGAAGCAACAAAAAATGTCATCAAAGTGTCTTATACGGAGGGACAGAGCAAAGGTGAATTAGTTGAAAACTTTTATTTAAAAGGTATACATCTTTGGTACTTGAGACCAGTTTTGACATGCGATAACCAAAAGTGCTTTGCGGTACTTACATTTCGCATCCTCCAATATCGATATATTATTGAGAATCAACAGTTCCGTCTTACAGAGTATTTGTTAATGTGCGTTAAAAGATACTTTTACGGCTTTGGAGGCTAGGTTTATCGGAGATGAATAATACCAGCTTATACCGCTGAGGGAGTTATTGAAACCGATTCTAACTCCTGTTTCTCTACAGACGCTGTCAGTTAATCGCCAAGACGCATTGAGAAAAACCTCCAAACCTACTTAGTCTTACGACTATCCTCTTCCATATGCCACACAAAAAGCAATTAGATAACGCCAATTGAGTTGGCTCGAGCACTATCTAACAGTTCTGCTTTAGTTTCATGCTCACATAGTCACTGTGACGAATCAAACGGATGAAAGGAACCGCAGAGTATGTCTAGCACTCGTCTATTCACAAGAGTCTTTTGATCCAAATTAGATCATTATTTCCACCAACCAAGATATTGTAGGCTTGAAAAAATTCTGTATCTCACTGCCAAAAAGCCTCAACTAGATGCAGATAAGCGATCTTTCATTGCGCAGTTGGTAATATGTATTCATTAAATCAAGTTCGCGAGGTTGATATAAACATTGACCATATTGCATTTAACCACTCGCAATACAAAGCAAATTTACCGTCAGTTGCACGAACTGACGCGTTCCGACCTGTCATTATCGTCGTCACAGCACGACCGCAAACTGATCAGCGAGGATCAAACCGCAATGCATATATACGGAAAGAATTATTAGATATGCGGCTCTCGTCTTTAGTAGTCTCTCATACATTGCACTTCACTGGAAATGTCGGCCACACAATTTCTATGCAGTCTCAAACATTAACTTGCTTCAGCTTTCGTCACGTGTTTAAAAGTTATGCAATTAAACAATCATTGAGTGCGCGGGCGGTGGTAACAATACATTTAATTGAAGTTCCTTTAAATCCAGTGTCTACTGGATACCTGATAAATTCTGCCTTGTATATTGACACTTTTCTGAAACCTATTGCGCAAGAGACCAAAATCTCCGATTATTTATAAATTCAAAAGAATTTCAATTATAAAACAAATATTCAGTGTTTATTTATGACCACTATTTCTTCAAATCACAAGGAAAGTGGATACAAGCAGGTGTTTTTCAATATAGCCATTCACAAACCTGTGGATAGTAATAACACACGAGAACGCATAAAGTCAAGTTATCTTTCCTGTTACACCATTTCTCGGTGTTGAAAGCAAGTACCGCTCCTCCTTATTTATTATTATTATTTATTTTTAAGCACTAATGCACTCGCAAATGGTAATATTAAAAAGAAGCATGCCAAAAGTCAAATCATTTTCAAACCCACGTTCGAAATTCCCACGTAAATTTATTAATTATACTAACAATGCACAAGAATAATGAGGCGCAGTGAAGAGGAATGATAAATTGGATGCCTCGGAGACAAACCAACAGAAAATATGCAAAACTCACGCATACTTGGTTGCAATGAGGATTAATCCAAACGTTAGAGGTGTTACCAACAATTGCTTCTTTGGTGGGTGGGCAGACTCGACAGCGTGTCACCGAAGATCGACCTCGCGATGGAGAAGAAGAAGTAGCTTGCGAACCTGGAACTCTAAAGTGAAGGCACCCACTTTGAACAATTTGATGTTGCCTTTTATTTAATTAAATAAGGAACAAAAATCAGAAATCAGAAATCTATGTTTACAATACTAACGCTTTGACCATTGTCATCCTCCTCGGCCTGATCCTCGTCATCATCATAAAAATCCTACTCCTCTCAACATTCAGCATCATCATAAAAAGCCATAAATCTGCATCCAAAGCCTCATTTAGCATTGCTGCTTAACCATTTAATTTTAATTTTTATAGCTAATTACGGGCTGCAAACGAACACGAGACTGCCCATTTCCACTGGAGATAGATAGTTTAGATTCATAGAATTTCTACAGTTAGATGGTTTGTTCCCCTAAGCTAAAACGCACAATGTGTCAGGAGCATCTGTTTCCAACGCACAAGTGACAAAATCTTTCGCTAGCTGCCTGTAATACCACTCTTCGTCTGACAGGCATTCTCCTACCTTGTCATGCGTCATTTACCTCTAGATAGTAACTGTGTACTAAAACCGACTTCACGGCCTCACATGAGGAAGGATGACCTTATCCCGATTTTACCACTATCAGTAATACAAGCAAGGGACCACCAGAAGTCAAGCAAGAATGAAAAGCAGCAGTTGGTTTAATGTTATTTAGAGGCTCTGTACCAAAAATCATTTACCCTAACATGCTTGCATTAGACGACCCAGACCTGAAAGCAAGATATAAATAGCACTTCAGTGCTCAACGTTGTCATACATGCTGCTTAAAGATCAATCTTTCTACGTAGACGTTGAGCTTAGGTGCAATAAGCGTACTAGTTCCCTCCATCTATAGGATATTAATAAACAAGTTTCATAAATTTAATATTAAAATTAGCTATATATTTTTACAATAAAAAATATAAAGTATTGTATGATCAAATGGGAAAATAGGATGAAAACTATCTTATTCAATATAGTATGGTCGCAGCAGAAAATCTACCATAAGCGGTAGACATTTTGCATTTCTGGCCATCGAGTTCTAGCTAATCATTTCAGCAACAGTTTTAGGATTCTTCCAGTAGCCACATTGGCTTTCATCCAGAATACCAAGCCAGTAGAAACCACTGCAGTATTTTGAACCTGGCCGAAGCTGTTAATGTCATGAAAATGTAAGGTGGCATTTCATACGCTACTGCCAATGACTGTCAATCTCCTCGAATTTCAGATAAACAATGGAAAGAAGGAGACAGATGACACTTATATTTACGAAAATACAGACAAATTCACGCCCTCGCATATATGGTGAATTTTCTACCGCCTTTGATATTTCTCGAGTATTCCAGCGAAAATGCAGTGATTCTTTAAATCAAGTTTGCAAGCTTGAAGTAAAAAAAATCCTATTGTATACAAGTATGTATTAGGTGTCGCGAACCTAGTAACAAATTAGTTCAGTTGTGACCAGAAGGATAAACCAAAGGCAGCATGAACGGAAAGTATAATCTCATGCACATTCGTTTCGTGCTTACTGGCGACTCATCAGTAGGAGCCGGTATTACGCCCTTTAACCACTATATATTTTGGTCAAGAATGTGGGATAATAGGACGGTACAATCTCCTAGACGAATGTGTAAACCTGCAATAGTGAAGCTAACATCATATAAAGTCTACGACAATGCGACTTCAACGCTAACTCACACTATATAATATATATACCGAGTCTGTAAAGGATACTAACACTATGGCTATTGTGTTAGTAACTGATACCTTTTTGAAATCGATGAGTATCGGATACTAACACTATAGTTTCCGTGTATTTGTCTTATTTATGTAGGTATGTATTAGGTTTTGCGAACCTAGTAACAAATTAGTTCAGTTGTGACCAGAAGGATAAACCAAAGGCAGCATGAACGGAAAGTATAATCTCATGCACATTCGTTTCGTGCTTACTGGCGACTCATCAGTAGGAGCCGGTATTACGCCCTTTAACCACTATATATTTGGTAGAAGAATGTGGAATAATAGGACGGTACAATCTCCTAGACGAATGTGTAAACCTGTAATAGTGAAGCTAACATAATCTAAAGTCAACGACAATGCGACATCAATGCTAACTCACACTATATAATATATATACCGAGTCTGTAAAGGATACTAACACTATGGCTATTGTGTTAGTAACTGATACCTTTTTTGAAATCGATGAGTACCGGATACTAACACTATGGTTTCCGAGTCGGTACATGATACCAACCTGATGGATATAAATTTATGCTAAAGTTCACCCAAATTGAGAATTACAACAATTTCCGAACACCTGTTACTCCAGTTAAACCATACACTCTGGCCTTCATCGATATCAGTTATCACATTTCGCGGTAAGCATGACATCATTCAATTCAATATATTACAGTTAAATACTGTTTGTTGCGAAGAGCTAATATATATGCAAGTATGTATTAGGTTTTGCGAACCTAGTAACAAATTAGTTCAGTTGTTCGCATGAGATTATACTTTCCGTTCATGCTGCCTTTGGTTTATCCTTCTGGTCACAACCGAACTAATTTGTTACTAGGTTCGCAACACCTAATACATACTTGCATAAATATTAGCTCTTCGCAACAAACAGTATTTAATCCCATTGTATTTAACAAGTCGACGAACAACATAACAAAACTAGCGCCAGTCGCATCGCACTTTGTTTTGTTGTTCGATGACTGATTAAATACAATGGGATTGATGTTTACTTCAAGCTTGCACACTTGATTTAACGAATTTTTACCACCACCCGTGCAATCAATTATTGTTTAAAATGAAGTGATGCTTGAGTCATATAGCAATACGATCCATCAGAGCTCACTTTGCGGAAGGCTGATTTTCATTAACGTTTATATTTATGTCCGGGTGTAAGTATGTATGAATGAATGTATGTGTACTTATGACAGCAGGTAAGTAGCACGCAAGTATGCATGTACGTAATTATTTATGTATGTTTATAGTAGTGCATATATGTGTGTATGCACGTATGTTGTATATAGGTATGCATGCATATATGTATAAATGTATGTACAAATTTATCTAGATATACATGCATCCTTGTAAGTATGAATGCAATTATTTACGTGTATATATATTTAAATAGGCAGGTGTGTATGTATGTGTCTATATCTTTACGTGTTTGCAAGCCTGAAAGAATTTTTGTATTCAGTAATTTAAGTTTGTTTGCATGCAAATAATTTAATGTACATTTTTGCATATCGGAATAAGGTTATGCACTTATATATTATAACCACTTTTCATGCAAGTATGAATGTGGTTATTTATTTAGGCATATATGTATGCGTGTGCTTGTATGTTTAAATGTATGTGTTTATGTATGTTTGGATGTATTTATGCTTGTATGTTGTATAAGCATGTTTTCATTTATGAAAAATGGATGTAATCCTATGGGTTTGCATGTCTGTTAGAATTTATACATGTCTATGTGTATTTATGTATTAATTTACGTACGCATGTGCGTTGTGTGTATTAAGTTTTCAATTGAAATACGTATGTATTAATGTATAAACTATTGCATGTATGACGCATTAATGCATGTTTTGATGTATTTGAGTCTGTATTTATGTATGCATGTATGAATATTTTTAGCTTGCTAACATATTGGAGCCATCTAGCTCATGAGATTAACAACTTAACTCTCGTTGGTTCGATGATTGAACAGTAGCGATAATTATTCTTGCGTGTTAAAGACGTAGCGTGGCTATTATCCTTCTTTCATACATTCTATAGAACAAAGAAATTTTGGCACAGCAAACAAAATCTGTCAATCATTTGAACCATTGCAATATTGCAATGTGTAATCAAGATGTAGATATTTGTTTTATTCTAGTAGTGGCAAGGCTCATGGTAACACTGCCGGTACTAGTTGCAAGGTCCAGATATTCATCAGGATAAAGTTTCAAATGACTACGACCAAAGCGTATTTAGAAATAAATGTAAAAATAAAAAACCAAAAAACTTTCCACTGAAATAAATTTCACGTTCCTACAATACCACTTTAATACAATGACATTTATAGGGGATGTTTGTCTGTTCTATAATAACAGATAACAGGTAATCTTTACCAACCTCAGGTATAAAGCGAGACTACCTAGGCTTCAACTGATATATAACTTTAAAATGAGTATAATGCGCCCAATAGGTGGAGCAATGGATGATATGAAAGAATGCATAGCAAATATGTCCCGGTTCGAGCCTCGGTCGCAGAAATTCTACGCAGTACTTAATGAATGCTTAGAAATGACGAAACTGTCCTACTTTATGTATTTGATTTGGCTTATACTGACAGTATATATATATATATATATATATATATATATATATATATATATATATATATATATATCATATTAGGAAGAAAATAAACATTAATAACAAAGTGGATAATGGCCATTTATTTCGTGATTACTAAACTTCGCTCTACAATCTTTCATTTATATACATTCCGGGTTTTAATTTTATTATACAACAAATCTAACTGTTTTACATCTATTTCTTGTTTTGGCTGATTGGTAAGTGTGTATGCCTTTGTGTCTGTGTGTGTGCATGTTTGCATGTAAAGGTCATTCTCGCTGTATGTATGAAATCTGGTCATTCTTGTATTAATGGCATGAGGGTTAACCATCTTTTCGCATTGTTGCCAGTTAAGTTCACGAGCCTATTTTTCCGATTGTGGGCTTTCGTTTCACCTTTTAAATACTGTTTGTTGCGGAGAGCTAATATATACGCAAGTATGTATTAGGTTTTGCGTACATAGTAACAAATTAGTTCAGTTGTGATCAGAAGGATAAACCAAAGACAGCATGAACGGAAAGTATAATCTCATGCTTATTCGTTTCGTGCGTACTGGCGACTCATCATCGTTTCACCTTTTTGCGCAAATTTGTTTTCTTCACTTGGTAACAGCGCAAGTGTGGATTGCAGTGTTGAACGCTCATATTGTTTAGAAACTTCTGTCACCGTATGCGCCTCTTTTATTTCCACATCAGTTTGTTGCCAATCCGATTGTATGTTTGTTGATTCTAGTCGAGTGCCGTTTGGTCTTGACTGGATTCTATTAGATTGTTGTTGAATTTTGTTATTCTTGGCCAGTCGATTAGAATATCATGTTGATGAAACTTTTGAATATTAATGTCAGGTGCTAGTTGCTTTATATAGAGGGATTCATAAATAAGTAATAATTTTTCTGATTTTGCTTTATGTAGAATTTAGAAATTGGTCAAATTGACTGGGTATCCCGTTTCCAATATATGATCGGAAATAGCTGATTTTCCTGACGGTGCCAAGCCTTTGTTAATCAATTTCTGTGGTAAATGTTGGTGGATTTTGTTTATTAACTGCTTCTTTGTACGTCCGATATATGTCCTACTGCACATACATGAGAATTTGTAGACTATGAATGATTTGGAGAGAATTGGCAATTGGTCTTTGGCATCCAACTTCATGATTCTCTGTGTACTAAATGTGATATTAACTTTAACACTGGGAAAATTCTCCTTAATTATTCTATTCAGCCACCGTGCAATTATTGAGGTTGGTACGTCGACTCTAAATGGTAAGCGTAGGAAAACCTATTTGACTGCATCCTCTCTAGTGCGAATCTGTCGTGGTCTGATGTTGACATCAATGAATCGCTCTGGATAGTTGTTCATTAGCAAAATTTTCCTCAGATAGCCCAGTTCTTCCTCGATCTTGTGTTCAGATCAGATCTTCCTGATTCTGTTTGTTAGGTTGTTGACTAAGTTTCTTTTGTGGAATTTTGGCACACTGCTGTTGTAGTGAATGTATTGACCGGTGAAAGTGGATTTTTAATATATGGCCAGTGTCAAATCCTCATTTTCTTCTCGAGTGAGTTTGATGTCAAGGGAGGGAAAACTATTGTCTTCCTTTACCTTGCGCGGTTACCAAGTGAAGAAAACAAATTTACGCAAAAAGTTGAAAAGAAAGATTTCACTCGGAAAAATAACACTCATACATGTAACAGCGAACAATGCGAAAAGATGATTTACTTTCAAGCCATCAATACAGTAATGACCGGATCTCAGATATCACTTATTAATACAGCGAGAATGAGCTTTACATGAAAACAGACACTCACACAGACAAAATCGCATACACACTTACCAATGAGCCAAAACAAGAAATAGAAGTAAAGCCGAGTCAGATTTCTTGCCACGAACATAATCAAATGAAAACCAAGAACGTATAGAAATGAAAGATTGTAGAGCGAAGTTTAGAAATCTCGAAATAAATGGCCATTGTCCACTTTACTATTAATGTTTTTTCTTCCTAATTAGAAAAATACAGTGTAATATTCGAAGGCAATGGACATTATATATATATATATATATATATATATATATATATATATATATATATATATTCATATAAATTAATAAAAAGTGTTATTAGATGAATGAATTTTTAGGCTCGATAACATGAATAATGGGCAATTGAATATGAAGATAGTATAGAAATATTAGACACTGACCTTAAAGGTGATGCTACAGCTGGGTATGTGTTCTGAGGAAGTCTAGCCGGTGCCGTTGGCATCAGACATAGTCTGTTGTTGTCTTTGCGCCCATAAGCCTCAGCACTTTTCCGCCGTCGGCGAAATATAGGGCCTGTGCAAAACAGTAAATGAAATTTAAAGACAAAGTAAAATATAGCTATCGTCAGTGGAGAAAACAAAATTCACAAACGTTAATTCAGAATATTACCAGAAACAGACTGAAAACTGCATGGCAGAATACCAAGTTTCAATTTACTAGTTTACAAACCGGCTGAGATGAACGTGACGCCAAGTCCCTATCCTAATTAAACGAATTCGGTGAATCTCTGTTACATATCATAACGAAGAAAATTTCCTGTCGCCAATCACCAGCTGATCAGCAACGGTATTTAGGATAAAACGCTTCGAGTAAAATTTGGCATGGTGATGAACAAGAAGCAAACTGATGCAGTAAATGACTTGATGAGGGACCTAGACAAATTTCCCAGCTATTCTAAGTTTACACGCAACCAAGATGTATAGATTTTCAATTGTACAGGCGTCATCAACACTCCTACCATCAGAATCATCCTAATCGTTTTCATCAGCATCATCAACACCATCATCATAATAATAGTCTTAATACTAATTATTGTCGTCATAATCATTATTATAATCATCGCTGCCATTATCTTCGCCTTGTAAAAATTATTATTATCATCATCATCATCATCATCACCGTTATCATGTTTATTATTATTATTAATATTTTATTCTTAGTCGAGCACATTATTCTAACGGAATTACTTGTTAATCTCGTACTCAACTACCTTCTCGTGCGTAAGGTTCTCCATCATGAGCAATTGAGTGATAATGTTGCTCTCCATAAGTTTGGTTTTACAGACGATCATGAGTTACATGCATCAGTGAATGTCATAGTTCGTTTGGGTAAACTAAACTTTATATCAAAACGGCTATGCGTTTGCTCGTGTTTAATGCCAGCTTGACTAAGATTCAAAAGTGAGCATTAGATTTTTCTGTTTTCATTTAACATAATGCGTTGAAGCTAAATATGTTGGCACTGTGTCCAATAAAAATAAAACCACAGGTAGGTAAGGTAGGAAACTTTGTTGCTGATGTTGCCTTGCCTTAATGCTGACTTGGTGTTGTATAAAGGGTTATTTTGCTATACTTCTTCGTGTTATCTAGATAAATATACTCATAGTAACTAGGTACTCTCTCTCTCTCATAAATCTCACTAATAATGTGTGCCAAATTATTTATGTCGTTATTTATTAAAAATGTTCTTGAATTTTTTCCTCCTCTTATGGTTTTACGGCTGTGAAGCATTTGTTACTATTGGCTTTTGTATTACTTTACATGATGATGAAACAGTTTAGCAGCAGGAAAACAGAGGCAAATTATACACTGTAGGACTAGTTATAAGCGATAACGAAATATATATATCTGACAGCTGATACGGACAGCTAATTCGTGTCGGGTTTTTCCGAAGAAACTACTACAAGAAGTTAATAAATCTAAAAAGAAGACCAATAAAAATGTAGATGTTTTTCTCCTCAGATTTGATCAAAACACGTATAGACATGCCCAGGTTCGAGACCTGTCCGCGGAAAATTCTGGACAGTACGAGATGAGTCCAAATAAGGACGAAACCGGTCCACACTATACAATACTTAGTTTATACCGACAAATGTATGTGCATAATGGGTCAAGTGTTTATATCAAGATCGCAACCTTGATTAAAAGTAATCGATAATGAGGTTGTTTTCAGCACCGCTAGTTCCTAAAATTAACATTACTCCGAAAACTATTTAGTTTGTTCTGTAGGATACATTGCGCATCAAATTTCGTTTATCATAAATTCGTACTGCGCGGTGACAATGGATGCATAGTTTTGTCTGTGTAAATTTTAACTTAAAATTTTTCAACCATAATATCAACACTTCAAGGAAAAACAGTGTTGGGCAGTGGTTTCACACGGGCGAGAAAAGTTGACATGATTTTCCACACTGTTAAACTCTTTAAGCATGACATTGAATCTTGCAACTTGATTATTGATGATAAAGTTTTCATCAACCCAATTAACTATTGATAGTTCTTCTTGTTGGCCACAGATCAAACTTTCCAAAATGACTTCCCATTGTGTTCGACGTTCTGTTAGCTTATTTAGAAAGGCCACTCTTTCCTCGGAAATGATGTGGAACATACGACGTTTGATCTATGACCAAATAAATGTATCATTAAAAAATCGTCATAAATATTCAGAAACGACGCCGATTACAAAAACAGTCTGAGTTAGAAGGCTGCTAACGCATTCTGCTCGAAATAGTTCGACCTGCACAATCGTGACGCCTAATTATATTGCGGTTTCATAATTATTTAATACATTACATGTGCCAGCTTTTTATGGCATTGAACAGTCCGTGTCTTAACTTCGGTTGTCCATAAACGACTGACAGTTAAACTGTCGTGGAAGTCGTCAGCTTGCTGAATTCCTGATGTAACATTGTAATATAAGCCTTTCAGTCTGGCGTTTACATATCTATGCTATCTGGTTTTTAAAATTTGGAAACACGCACAATTCTGATCAAGGCGAAGTGATGTCTGAGATCTGGTCATTATTGTTTTGATGGCTTGAGAATTAACCATTTGTGCGCATTGTTCACTGTACATGTACGAGTGCTATTTTTCCCAGTGTAGTTGATCGTTTCACCTTGTTGCGCAAATTTAAAATTTCCACATGGTAACAGCGCCAGTGTGGATTGCAGTGTTAAACGCTCACATTGTTTGGAGACTTCTGTCATCGTATGCGCCTCTGTTATTTCCACTTCAGTTTGTTGCCAATCCGATTGTATATTTGTTGATTCTAGTCGAGGGCCTGTTTGTTCTTGACTGGATACTAGTAGATTGTTGTTGAATTTTGTTATTCTTGGCCAGTCGATAAGAATATCATGTTGATGAAACTTTTGAATATTAATGTCAGGTGCTTGTTGTTTTACATAAAATAAATGGCCTTTATCCACGTTGTTATTTGTGTTCTGTTTTCCAAATTATAAGAATATATATATATATATATATATATATATATATATATATATATATATATATATATATATACTGAGTTGGCTTGGAAGTCGCATTGTCAAAGACATTATTTGGAGTTAGCTTAACTGCCGCAGGTTTAAAAATTCCTATAGGAGATTGTACCGTCCAATTGTCCCACGTTCCTCACCCAAATATGTACTGGGTAAAGGGCGTAATACCAACTACTACTGATGAGTCACCAGTAAGAAGGAAATGAATGTTCAAATAAGATTAGACCTTCTGTTCATGCGCTCTTTGGTTTTTCCTTCTGGTCATATTTGAACTAATTTGTTACTAGGTGCGCAACACCTAATGCACACGTTCATATATACTAGTTTCTGCAACAAACTGTATCTCATTATTATACATTGGTGATTAGCCCGAAGAACACGAAATTGCGCCTATATGCGGTACAAGACATATTACGTGCAAATACTTACTATAATCCAACAAATTATGACCATCATTCTGCCGACGGCGTTGTTCAGGCGGTGAGAAGTGCTCCAATGCATAACCTTGGTGACGTGCTAGTGCAGCATGCCTGTTTAAATGCTGACCAGGCCACGGTGAGACACACGCGTGTTCACAACTCGCGGGTGGACGACTTCCATGCATTTCATTAGAAGATAGATGATGATTTTGAGAAAGCTCATTAACAGGCTGATGCCTCACTTTTACGCTTTCCTTATCTAACTGCCATTCAACGTCAGCCGACACAACGTCATCACGTTCAATCAAATCTCCATCTCCAATATGGTAAGCATCGCTGAAGTCATCGACAGCCAACGTATCTATTTCATTACCTTTCCTCTGAGTATGAGCAGCGTCAGGAGCAACGTGAGCAGAAACAGGCAGTTCGGCAGGCCTTGTCGAGGCCTTGTTAGAACTATCGGTAACTGTAGAACAAACAGATCAAAACAGAGACGATATACGACAGCTTAATGTCAAATACATAGTGATGGTCAACACCAAAACAACAACAAATTTAATTAGAGAAATCTTGATTAGAGGACTATGCACGCAGCTCGTAACGAAATGCCTGTACGTTCTGCCGACCGGCGGACCATAGGACTTTATACCAAATTCTTCAAAATGAACCATGTCGGCACTTTATGAATCAAGATATCCTTCTCTTGAAAACAAATTTTCATGCCCTAATTAATTCTCCTACGTGTTGATGAGCACTAGCCCCAGGCAAAGTGACAAGATCGCGACGAAAGACGCCCATTAATACCAGGGGAGAGCTCTCGCTATTCTAAGTCTAATAGAATCTCACTTTGGTTTTCTGGCATCAAGCTGTTCAATAACTGCTGATACCATTATTTCTACTCAACAATTTCAATTACTAACAGTCGTTACACCTCTCTGTATTGTTTTAAACAATTGCACGGGTATTCCATTCTAAAGTACCGTGACTAGTTTCTGAGTTGGTATTTAAAACATGGTTGCGGATTATCCTCTTCGGAGCCGTACCCCACAAATCTACACAATGTTGACACAAAATCCTTTTATCAGAAAATTCATAGACAGATTCATGTATAGACAAGTGCATATATTTGCTTCTTAATTAGCCTTTATGCATATAATTATGTGCAGAATTGTGTGACATCCTATACGTGCACGCACAATTTCGTCTCAATATATACAGGGACGCTATGAAGTGTCGCGAAGAGCCTAGGCTGCAGATACGCTTTTCGCAGATCAGTGCAAAGTAAGTAGTTCGCGTGTAGACGAAAATCAACAAATAAAGCCATAAAAGATAAAGAGCGAATTTCAAAAATTTAACAAGGTTAGGAAGGGCAATTATTAGACAAAACGAAATATTTGCAATGCAATAGCACCAGTTATAACACAATTAAACACCGAAATAGCAGAATAAACAAACGATATTAAAATCAAGAGGAATTCATTAAAGAGTGGTCAAAATAAAACGTAGGTTAAAACGGTTTCATGTAGAATGAGTAGAAGAAAGATTCTCCTGATAGCCAAAAATTTAAAAAGGAATATTTGAGAAAAATTGCGAAAATTAAAAGAAAAAAACTAACAAAAAGATGGAGCTTGCAAGTCAACAATGTATCCGATCTACCATAAACAAGATTTCGAACTTGATATAAACCGCTGGTCCCTTAAGTACATACATCTGTCAGTATAAACTACGAGTTGTGTAGCGTAGCAAAAGCATTTCATCCAATGGACTCATCACGTACTGGCCAGAATTTGCCGCGGACGGGGCTCGAACCTAAGCACATTTTTTTCAGTAATGACAGATTGAGGATGGTTAGTTTGAACTTTGGGTCTAAATGGATGCCATATGAGCTCCACCTAGAGGAAAAATAGACTAACCAAGTTACATTAGTTAGTATATAATAGAAAATTGTGTGTAGTTTTTGGCAGGGTGGCTCAGTGGTTAGAGCACCAGATTCCGAAGCAGACGTGCCTAGGTTCGAGACCTGTTCGCGGAAAATTCTGGCCAGTACATGATGAGTTCCCAATAAGGACGAAACCGGTCTACTGTATGAATTGCCCTTTCTACAATATGCAAGCCTTAGTTTATACTGACTGATTTATGTACTTTATGAGTCAGGTGTTTATATCAAGTTCGCAAACTTGATTAAAGTAAATGTTATCATCGCGCGCGCAACCTATCATTCTGGAGCAAATTCTACTACTACTCCTACTCCTACTCCTACTACTACTCCTACTCCTACTCCTACTACTACCAATACTCCTACTCCTACTACTATTACTACTACTACTACTACTACTACTACTAAAACTGCTACTTCTACTACTACTAATACTACTACTACTACTACTACTACTACTACTACTACTACTACTACTACTACTACTACTACTACTACTACTACTACGAAATTAAGTGGTTCTAACATTCTATTTCAAACCACTCCGTAAGTTATCTAGTTAAAAGTTTATGTTGGCAACGCGTCATCTATAAATGAGATCATGCTTCAATGTGGTGTAAAATTTGCAATTTCCAACCTTAATCGGTAGCCCGCTTTAACACATATTCACAGCAATACAATCCCGAAGATGAATTTCAGAAACGACATTTTTTCAGAATTTTGCTGTCCTCTCCATTAGATTGGGAATCTGATAGACTACTACAAAAATAAAATTTAACAATAATTGATTGCCTGGTTAAATACAATGGGATTGGTGTTTACTTCAAGCTCGCAATCCTTACTTAAGAAATTGTACCACCACCCGCGCAATCAATTATGGTCAGAATTGTATTGCCTATATATGTATATGTGGCGAAAGCTGCAAACAGTTAATGTTTGTGACTGCAAAGAGATTGTGCAGCCGGCATTTCCAGTCAAGTTCAATGTATGCGAGACTGCAAGAGATGAGAGCCGCATATCTAAAATTGATTTTTGTACATATGAAATGTGGTTTGATTTTCGATAGCCAGTTTGGCGTCGTAATACAATGATGATCATGGAAGGTCGAAACGCGTCAGTGAGTTGCGGCTGGCGGTAGTTTTGTTATGTTGTTCGACAACTGGTTAAATACAATGAGATTGGTGTTTACTTCAAGCTCGCAAACTTGATTTAAAAATTACTACAAAAATAGACTTGAATTTTGTAGAGTAAAAGGTGTTAAGAAGTAGCTGAAATTATCAATTTTGATGCAAATTAACGTATCTAGAAATCAATTGTATTGGTACCACGTTCAAGCTCGGCATTTTGAAAATCAATGTGTTCGTACTCTTTACTGGCTCGGTACATATAATATATAATGAATTTGCTTTAAAATCGCATCGTCGAAGATTTTCTTACCAGTTGACTTCATTACTACATGAATGTACATAGGTATAGGGAACTAAATGGTAAAAACGTCGTACAATTAGCGACCAAATATATAGTATGTATAGGGTATAGTGCCAGCTTTATCTAATGAAACGGCAGTAGGCATGAAACACGTGTGCATATGAGGTAATACTTTAAATTCATGTTGACTTTTGTTTATCCTTCTGATCCCATTTGAACAAATTTGTCACCAGGTACGCGATACCTAATACAGAATAACATATATCTTGATTGCTCGCAACAAACAATATATAACTGTCGAATGATGCCATGATTACCGCGAAATGTGATAACTGGTATTGATTAAGGTCAGAGTGCATGGATTTGATGGAGTAATGTGTTCAGAAGTAGTAAATTCCAACTTTGTTGAAATTAGACTAAACCAAGTAAAGAAAAACAAGTTACGACTTTAATAATGGGCTTTAGAGACGTTACTTGGCTGTCTTGACTTCTTCAAGGGAACTGAAACAGTAATTTTTGCGAAATTATGTTAACGGTGGTAGGGAAAGGGCCTGCGGCACAGATGTCAAACTATGAGGATTGGTCGGCTACAGGATGACGAAACAGTTTGGGGTGTCTCAGCAGGTGCTGACTACCACATGTGGTAATTTATCTATATTCTGTAGTAGGTCAAATGAAACTATATTTGTGCTTATCTCAAGTCCGCAAACTTGGTTTTAATGTTGCTTACCGTGAAATACGACATTTGGAAATGATAGTTAAGGTTTTTCAACCCCTTATACATTTATTTTGTAGCGTAGAATCAAATAGCATTTCACCACTTGATAGCATCGCACGTTTCAGCTAATGGCCTACTTTAGAAATTCATTTATATTTCTTTCTGTTAAATATCCTCAATGTTGTTGGCATTGCCATGTTTGACAAATACTGTTAGTTTACAAATTATGGTTGTATTTAATTTAAAAAAAATTAATGTTGACATTATTTGAAAATTGCTTGATTATTACCGCAACCTTGTGCATGCATATATGCAAGGGTAACCTTGGTTAGTGTCGAATAGGTAATAGGAACCAGCACCACTGTTTAACTCATCGTATATTTGGTCAAGAAATGTGGAACAGTCGCACAATGCAATCTCTTTTATTTAAAGGCATTAAAGCAATAGTACAGTCAACATTATATAGTCATTTACATTACAACTTGAAAGCAAATTCGCAATGCATAATATCCACCAACCATGTTAAACGTTTAAAAAGGGAGAGTAACAGCGGATCAGAACACCTGATATTCAAACAAACGTCTCGTAGACTAGCCCCTGACGAATCAGTTATCTCATATTCATGATAACCATGAGGTCAATTAATCTAAAAAATGGTAGTTATATATTTTTTTACTACGAAGACCTAACGCATGCGCATTTATGTTTCAAACAAGAAAGTCGTTTGGTAAAAAAGGGCACGGTACCATTTGAGTGCCCTGCCATCTGCAGTCTAGATCTGTGACCGGTCTCTGGCTTCACGGTCTTATCGCTTCTACCGCATTCGCCTTGTCCGTCAGTAGTATGCGCTGACGCCAAACTCCATAAGGGCGCCGCGACTATCTGGTCTGCCAGCGCTGTAAGCTGCTTATGTGCCGAGCCGACTACACAAGGAAAAGAACCAGGCGTGTACTACAACGAGGAAGGCAATGACAAAAAATGCAACAATTTGACCAATGGCGTAAATTTGAAATAGAAATACTGAATTAATATCAACCACAGGACAATTCGCTTGTTAAACCGATACGCAAATGACAAGGTTTAAGTAAATTAATATGATAACAGCAAATATGACACTTATAATAGGAAATCCAAACATAAATTGTGCTTTAAGACAATAAATTATTTCACAACACAACAGTTAGCTACTTTGCGGTCTCGGTCTGATGAAGATCATGTAGGACTGTTACGCGTCAGCAAATTTAAATGCAAGCAGTTTTGCGTTGCCGTGTGATTGTACAAAATGGATTTGGTGCTTATCTCATTTCTGCTATCTTGACTTATATACAGAATTCTTGCTAGCAAATGTGCGATCGATGATTTTTACAAGTCATTGAAACTGTTGGGAGCGTTGAATTCAAGTAGTACTTCCTCATCATTTCATTTTTTCATTAGCACTAAGAGAGTAAATTAAATGCGAAACGTACACGACAAAGTTTTGTGACAACGGTGACTAATTCTTTTCACAATAGTACAGAATACATTAAATTTTATAAAGTGATGCTTCCCTGCCGCCTAACCATCATTATCACGGACGGCAGTACAAAAAGAATAGCAGCTGATACTTCACTGCAATATAACCACGACAAAAATTAATTTTTGAAAAATTAGAAGCAAATCAGAAAAAAGTTAACACGAAGGAATTATAATGAAAAAAATAATGTTATACAAAAAATTATTAAAGGTGAGTGGTTTATGAGGAGGAGGACCTAGATTACAAATTTACCTGGACAGCACACAGAAATGAGACAACCTGTACATCTGCACAAATCTATTATGGCCAAGTAAGTTTCTAGGCAATGTATCTAATTATTAATACTTATTTATTATTCAGATATACATTAAATGTAACAAAGAACCACGTTATACATAACAGGAAACGTTTTGATTATCTAGATAAAGTGTTTGCCTTTTCTTTTCTTGCCTACTGCCCACATTCTCTGAGAATATGTTTCTCCAGCGTCAATATCAATTGGTTGGTGTCCAACCGGACAACCAAAACGTACCAACCGCGTGTGGCACATTCACTCAATATCCACTATGAACTATTCAAATCTAATTAACAACTGTATAGCAAAACCGAATTAGTGGCGTCACATAAGATCGTATGGCTGTACTGAAAATATATTGACAAGGCACATGTTTCTATTTTTAGCCTGACAATCTAGGGTTATCGGAATTTCGGATAGAAGTTTCTTGCAGATATGGATATATACTAGAAAAGAAATCTGTTACCTCATCGGCAGAATCATTTCCGATGAAACGAACATAAATGAGTATATTTAGAAATGTTTCAAAGACCCACATTGAGGCCGACAACGTGGCAATGGCTCGCTTAAGAGCTGATCTGAATGCCAGACACCTTCTTCAAAGGAATGATAGATTGAAGCAGCGAAAATCTCAAAAGAGTTCTGGAGGCAGCAGCAAGGAATAATAAATAACGATTACGCAAACTTCTTGTAAATACCTTTACATAGGCTTTATTTCAAGTCGTAGAATGACATAAAGGACCCACTTCACTTCGGCGAATACAAGAAACTTAATATCAGAAAATTTAAATTCAATCTGAGCAAACGTTATCACATTAGAAATGTTGAACAGCACAGATAACGTTTTAAAACAGTAAAAGCAGAATTCCGTCTAGATAAGCTTATGAAATTTATTAAATTATTCAAAAACGGTTAAGGCGGAATTTTGCATACATTTTGTTGAGAAGGACGATTCTGACACGGTTGAGTGTGCAGTCGTTGCTGTTCTTGGAGATTGTGGTGATGGTGGTGGAGAAATTTGGTAGGAAGGAAAGGATGGGGATAATGCTGTAACAAATTTAGCTGAGAAGCCTGAATTTGCGGCGGTGGATAATGGTACCAGAAACCATCTTTTACACTATTTGGTAATGTGCACGTGACTCCGCCAAATATTGTTGGTACGGGCATATCCGATGCCTGCAAATGTACAGGTATTTGTGCGGTAGAAGATGTATTGTGACTCGAAGGAAAATGAGTGGTTGAAACTTCAAACGAGCTAACGATCCCATGAACGGGTGGGCCAACCGCACACGGAAGTAAGCGTTGACTAAATTGTGAAGAATTTATTGATGCTACTGAATTACTGGTCGTAGAGTTTAGGATAGCTGTACAAGGTGTGGTAGACTGTGAAGATCCAGAGCCAGAAGTCAATGGGCAGCATGTTTTCTAAAGTAAAATTAAATTAGATACCAAAAAAATATTAATGACGATCATGAAGCTGCCTTCTTAATAGTTAGACGGTATAAATACTGAGTTCCGTAGATCAATGAAAACATGTCATTGCACACAGCAACAGTAACTTAACTATATTCTGGAAGACTTTCTCGAATATATAACAGTTAAATACTGTTTGTTGCGAAGAGCTAATGTGTATGCAAGTATGTATTAGGTGTTGCGAACCTAGTAACAAATTAGTTCAGTTGTGACCAGCAGGATAAACCAAAGACAACATGAACAGAAAGTATAATCTAATGCACATTCGTTTCGTGCTTACTGGAGACTCGTCAGTAGGAGCCGGTATTACGCTCTTTAACCAATATATATTTTGGTGAGGAATGTGGGATAATAGGACGAATGTGTAAACCTGCTGTAGTGAAGTCTCGACAATGCGACTTCAACGCTAACTCACACAATATAATATATATACCGAGACTGTAAAGGCTACTAACACTATGGCTATTGTGTCAGTAACCGATACTAAAAGTATAGTACCGAAAAGTTACACGGTACCAACATGATGGATATCAATGTATGCTATAGTTAACCAAAATTGAGAATTACAACTATTTCTGAACACCTGTTACTCCAGTCAATCCATACACTCTGGCCTTGATCTTTCTCGAAGTTCGAGCCAGGCTCACGTGTTTATTGATAATATTATTCAAGCGCTGTCACCTGTATAACTTAGGCGTCAGTTCATCAGCATTATTGCGGCGGACTCCAAAGATTTACGCCGAGCTCATACTATTATTGGGAAACTTGTTCTATAGCTGACTCCAGTACAAAGTGGAGCACCATTACCGCAAATCAATTGCAGCCGACTTCCTATAAGTTTCATCTCGACTTTAGATTAGCATTTGGGATATTGTTCGCTCGCTGTAACATTTTGAGCACAAGTACCTTACGTGTATTGCAGCAGATTCCCACACATGGATATGCCAAGCTCATATTATCATTGCGAATATTGTTCGTGCACGGTCTTAGGTACCATTCGAAACACAAGTCCCTTAACTATACTGCAAAAGACTCCCAAGCAGGGTTACGCCGAGTTCACACGATCTCAGGAAATATTGTTCGCACGCTGTCGCCGGCACAATGCGGAGCACAAAAGTATAAGATTAAAGCGGTGGACCCCACGAAGGGTTATCGCGGCCTCACATTATTATTGGGAATATTTTTTGCTCTCTGTCTCCGGTACCAGTTTTAGCATAAGTAACTTAACCTTATTACAGCAGATTCTTACACATTGTCACACGATTATTGGGAATATAGTTCGCGCAATATATACGATAGCATTCGGAACAGCAGTACTTAGCGTTTATTGCAGCACACACTCACGAAGGGTTAAGACGGGGTCACATGATTATGCTCTGTGTCTAGTACCATCTTTGGCATCTGCACCTATACTACATTACAGTAGACTCCTAAAATGTTTAAGCATGACTCATAAGATAATTGGGAAAATTGTTCGAGTGCTGCCCATAGTACCATTTGGAGCAAGAATGCCTTAACTTTGTTGCAGTAGACTCCTGTGTATGGTTAGATTGGAAACACACGATTATTGGGAATATTGCTCGAATTCTTTATTCAGTACCATTTGGAGTATCTTTACGTTAAGTTTATTACGGCAAACTCCAACATTGTTATGCGGGCTCACATGCTTTTTGGGAATATTTTTCGCCCGCTACCTTCAGTACCATGTGGAGTATCAGCAAATTAACTTTAATTCGGCGGACTCCCAGGAATGATCAAGACTGGCCTACATAAATAGTGGTAGTATTACTCCAGCACTCGCTCCAGTACCATTCGAAGTATCAGTAACTAAACCTTATTGCAGAGGACTCCCACGAAGACTTAAGACTATTTCACGTGATTATTGGGACTATTGTTCGAGTTTAGTCTCCAGCACTATTCGGAGCATCAGCGCCTTGTCTGCGCTAGCCAACGTATAGTTCTTCAGGCGTACAGTCTGCACTATCAACTGCTTTCCGATTGCCTACCTAACGTCTTCCTTATGAGTTGTTTACTCGACCAGGCCAGCTTACGTACTTAGTGCAAAGCGACAGGATGGCAAAGTAATTAACAAGTTTCGACCATAAAATGATGCTTAATAGGTTAAAGGATAGAGCAAGCTTATTTGCTCCATGGCATAAATATGCAGAATATCTTTTCTAGACAGAAAGGATTGCTCGGCCAAGAACCAGTTTTGACAAAATTGCCCATTAGTGTTTTGTAAACTACAAAAATAATACATCTGTTAGATAATCTTTGAATCTTTGCGCTTGATTCGCAGTTTCAAGTTTGAAATCTTAATGCTAATAAGCTAATTTTGATAGTTTTATAGAAAAAAAACGAGGAAAGCGTAACTCTGAAATGCGACTAGATTCCTCGACAGCTTATTAACAAAACACAAAATCAGCTATGAAATTGCATTGTATATACATTTAAAACTACGAATATTTCATACTCAAATTAAGCCTTATATATTGGCCTGATTCGAAATCTGTTGTTATATTTTTGTGAAAATCATAATATCATTAAATGAAAAAATGTAACATTTATATTTCCGTGGTTAGGGCTAGCCACTACATATGCAATTATAAATTTATTATTGCGTACCTAGCAACAAGTTAGTTCAAATAGGACCAGAGGAATATTATAAAATCAACATAAGCAAAACGAATAGTCTCATGTGTATGTGAGCTTCGTGCTAATTGGCAACTCATGAGTAGGAGGGAGCACAATTCCCCACACCTGCTCAAACTTTGTTCAGGATATTTGAGGCGGATAAACTGTGAACACCCCTATAATCCTGCCTTAATACGCATTAGTAAGAGAGCACATGGTCCAACTACCTCACATGTCACGAACAAAGATTTAGCAGATGTGAGGCATAGTGCCGACACCTACTGATGAGTTGCCAATTTGCACGAAACACGCGTACATGAGACTACGCGTTTTGCTCATGTTGATTTTTTCATATTCCTCAGGTCATATTTCAAACAAAATATATAACTTTAATATATGTATTCGAATGCTACTGTGAATACCACTAAATGGGATAACTGATGTCGATCAAGGCCACAGGGTTTTTTTTTACTGAAGTAACAGGTGTTCAAAATTATTTTGAATTCGCAATTTTGGTGAAATTTAGCCTATCTAGAAAACTATTTTGTTGGTACCATGTGCAGGCTCGATATAAATTATATATATGTTGAGTTGGCTTTAACATCGCATTGTCGAAGACTGCTTGGATAAATAATCGTATAGGAGACTGCAATGTCCAACAGTCTTGAACAAATAGGTAAGGTCTATAGGGCGCAGATCCAGCTCCTACAGATTACACTTTTGTCATTCTGACTTTCACATATACTCATGATCCTGTTTGAATTAATGTGTTACTAGTTGTGTCGTGCCCAGCATATTAATCGCAGTTAGTTGATCCTCGATATTTGCCATAATATTATTATGAGCTAACGAATAGAGAATGCATGTTGTCTAGAATAATTATAAACTCTACATCTGCATTGCCTCAATGAGTTCTCACCAAATTTTGTTGCTGCTGATGACAGACTTGCAAAAAATCACCAAGGGTATTTTGGTGAAATTGTTGCAAATTGAGATGCCGATGCAGACGATCGTTTAGATGATATTGTGGGGGTGGAGGATGTGGGGGAGGAGAAATTGGACAATGGTGCGAGGGCGTTAGAGGCTGACGGACCCGCTGACTTGGCCCAGCCGAATACGCTCTTGGTGCAGACTCACGAGATCCTTCAACAGGCAACTGTTCTTGCTCGTTGTGTCTAGCCTGACTTTGAGCTCTTCTGATGTTCGATTCAGCGTTAGTCATCGTCTGACCTGCCGGACCTGAGTTTGTTACTTGCTGATTAAGCCAATAGTTCTTCTTCGTGTACATCAACTGGGCTTCAAGTTTAGAATTTGTGTTTCTAAGATTGATCGTGTCAGGATCGACCACGGCCGATTGTTCCCTCTCTGAAGAAGCCTTGCTGGGTCGTTGTTCTTCCCAATTATTACCATTATGGTCTTGATTAATAAAATGTGGTTGACAATGTTGGGTGTCATGTGCTTGATGATCTGGATAGGTATAGTTGCAATTTGAGGAAACTCGATTCCACTGCAAGTGCGAATGTTGGTGGTAATGGTGCTGCGAAGGCTGATCAATAGAGGCATTTGAGTGAGCCGGAAGATTATGGTGCTCAAGTGAAGCTGAAGAGACTGGGATTTTATTCCCAGGGCAATGATTTGCAACTATATTAGGTAGAGGAGCATAGGGAGAAGCCAGTCTATATTGATGGGCTGAATTATGATGGCTGTGATGCAAATGAGGAAGGAGAATGTTACAATTACCGGAGGACTTGGCAATTGGAGCGCTTGGAAATGGATAGAATGGATGTATGCATAGTAAACTGCTGTCTATCTTTTGACCGGAATCCTGTTGCTCATTCAAGTCACCGCCTGTTTGAAGGCAAGCAAGGTAATGTTAAAAATGCTTTAATTTTAATATAAATATCGTCTCTAACATAGAGTTAGCTGTAGTGACTAAAAAATAGCAACGAAAGACAAAATAACACAGGATACAGTTTCTGATTAACTAAAAAATGTAAAATCACATCATTTATACTCATCGCATATAGAAAATAATGAATTTCCGAATGAGTAGCTCAAAAATTATTTGTATATACAACATAGGTATTTTCTAACATATATATAGTTGGCAATCGATCTAATTGATCAATTTGATTTGATATCTTATGCAATGTTTAGATTATACCAGAAAAATATATATAATGAAATCCTGCCACTATATTTAATTTATATATACACACGCTATATATATACATATATATATATATACTATATATATATATATATATATATATATATATATATATATATATATATATATTCTTTAATATGTTCATTGCCTTCAGAATATTACACAGTATATTTCTAAGTAGGAAGTAAAAACACTTTAATAACAAAGTGAATAATGGCCATTTATTTTGAGAATACTAAACATCGCTCTACAATCATTCATTTATATACATTCTGGGTTTTCATTTGAATTTGTGGATGGCAACAAATATGACTCGGTTTTCTATTTCTTGTTTTGGCTGGTTGGTAAGTGTGTATTAGTTTGTGTTTGTGTGTGTGCCTGTTTGCATGTAAAGGTCATTCTCGCTGTATTGCAAAGTGATGTATGAGATCTGGTCATTATTGTATTGACGGCTAGAGAATTAACCATCTGTTCGCATTGTTCGCTGTTACATGTACGAGTGCCATTTTTCCGAGTGTAGTCTTTCATTTCACCTTTTTGCGCAAATTTGTGTTCTTCACTTGGTAGCAGCGCAAGTGCGAATTGCAATGCTGAACGCTCATATTGTTTGAAAATTTCTGTCATGTATGTGCATCTGCTTTTTCCTCTTCAGATTGTTACCAATCCGATTGTATGTTTGTTGATTCTAGTCGAGGGCCTGTTCGGTCTTGCCTGCATAAAAGTAAGTTGTTGTTGAATTTTGTTATTCGCGGCCAGACGATTAGAATATCATGTTGATGAAACTTTTGAATATTAAGGTCAGATGCTTGTTGTTTTATAAAAATGGCTTCATAAATAAATAATAATTTTTCTGATTTTGTTTTATGCAGAATTGAGAAATTGATCGAATATAACTGAAAGATTGTAGAGCGAAGTTTAGTATTCTCGAAATAAATGGCTGTTATCCACTTTATTTATTAATGTTTTTTCTTCTAAATATATATATATATATATATATATATATATATATATATCTCTATATATATATATATCTATTATGTCCATTTATTTCTAGAATACTAAACTTCACTTTACAATCTTTCATTTATATACATCTGGGTTTTCATTTTATTATGTGGGTGGCAACAAATCTGACTCGGTTTTACTTATATTTCTTGTTTGGGCTGATTAGTAAGTGTGCATGTGTTTGTGTCTGTGTGTGTGCCTGTTTGCAAGGTCTTTCTCGCTGAATTGTAAAGTGATGTCTGAAATCTGGTAATTCTTGTATTAATGGTTTGAAAAATAACCAACTGTTCACACTGTTGGCTGTTACGTGTACAAATGTTATTTTTACGCGTGCTGTCTTTCGTTTCCCCTTATTCCGTGTTTTCGTTTCCACTTGGTAACAGCGCAGGTGCGGATTGCAGTGTGAATGCTCATATTTTTTCGAATTTTCTGTCTAGGTATGTGTTACCAATCCGATCGAAACTTTGCTGACTCTGGTCGAGGAGGTGCTTGATCTTGCATGGATGCTAGTAAATTGTTGGATAGTGTGATTCGTGGCCAGTCGATTAGAGTATCATGTTGATGAAACTTTTGAATATTTATTTAATTTATATAAAACAACAAACACCTGGCCTAAATATTCAAAAGTTTCATCAACAAAGGCAATGAATCTAAAAGACCGGTTCCATCCATATTGGGCACTCTTCGAGTACTGTCCAGAATTGGCCGCGGATGGAACTCGAACCGGAGCACTGCAGTTTTGATACCTGATAATACGTGTAGTTTATACCGACAAAAAATTTATATATATATATATATATATATATATATATATATTGAAACAATAGAAATAATTGCTCTCAATGAAAAATTAACAAAAACTTAGTCCAAAGAAATGATACACATTATGGCATTTTTCTCTTGCAGCCAATCCAAAGCATCATTAATGATTTGTTCAAATCAACAAAAGAACTAAAAAACATGAACTTTGCGAATGAAAGAAATGGTCTCACTGAATGAAAAAGCTATACTTAGATGCAATCCATTATAAAAGACAACGGTGACCGCCTGCGATTTAATACAATAAGAATAACCAGATTGAGTAAAATGTGTGAAGGAATTAAAAAACTCATATTGGCCTCCAAAAAGAAAGTTCTGTTTTAAATTAATGGTGATTATTTCCGTCAGTTAAACTTTGTCGTCATGGTAAGTTTATATCTCTGCTCCTAGCTTGTCTATACATATATAATCAAGAGAAATCCGTCAAACTGAACATAATTTAGCAGCGCACACCTTATAAATATAAGTAGTCGATCTAAATGTCTTTATTCTAAGCGCCGTAACTTCTAGGTAAATCATAATTTAGGTCAACAAATCAGACCCAGATATCAATTTCACACTGAAGGAAAAGTAAGAGAGCATGATTTTAACTCACTACATTCAAATATTTCGAGAGAACTTCGGCAGCTTGACAAGGTCGATACAACGGAAATCCACATTCACGGATCAATGCAATTAATAGGGCTGAAGTGTCACAAAATCTTACAATAGAATCCAGGTAAATAACTAAGCTAGTCGAGTAAGGATGATATGCACTGAACAAAAATTGGAGGAAGAATTAAAACATTTTAAAATTTCGCTATGAAAAACTATTCCGATAATTCATTGATGTTAACAAATAAACTTCGAGCGGTTCGCAAAAGAGAATACAATAGCAGAAAAGAATTTTTCTTCTTACCTATGTGAGGAGATATACTAGCCACAATAATTATTAAAAGAATAAACTGAATCACCAGAGCAAACTTTCCCTAGGTTAAGGCGAATATCATAATGTATGCATGGAGATCAACGCTTCTTAACATAAAAAATCAACTTCCTACATCCTTCAAATCTTTTATACTTTACAATTTCAAATGCACATGTGGTAATACAGATATCGTAATAACCAAATAAGTAGAATCCATCCTTCACACAGGTTGATCTCGAGACGATTAGCACCAACTGATAAATTAGCAATTGCTGGTAATATAACCCAAACAAGGCACTAACTGAGCATAACTAATCTATCCATTTTTCACAAAGCGCTGTAAGAGAAATTCTAAAAAAATTCTTGAATCACGAAATATCTAACGGTAAGAACTCTTGCTGAACGATTAAAAATTCTATATGGTAATTTACCATCCGTGAATAAATAGAACCAACACTTCTATTCAGCAAGAAAAAACAAATCCAGTCTCTGAAGACGTCATAAAATGTAACATTAGCTATAAAAGTGACAACTACAAGCTAACACATGCCAAAAGAAACGGAAAACCCCATATGTGCCCTGTAGCAAGGAAAGACAACGAGCTTAGAAAAAGTCGAAGCTATGTGACACTCGCCAAATAGGCAAACTCCGGAAATGCAGAACAACAATAAACTAACAAACGAAATTATCTTCACGAAAGACAAATATGCCTACTTTCCTCAAGCAAACGTTGCGTTAAGCCAAATCGTAGAACTATGTGACACTTCACAAATGATTGGATGTCATACAATTAGAAAACAAACAACATAAACAGACACATTGAATAACTTTCCTATGCAAGATCCAAACCCCCAACACAGGTAGCATACACAAAAAGAATCTCAACAAACTATATATAATTTTCTTAGTAGAATCATGTATACACAACGAGGGGTTCAAGTTTTTGTGCAGTTAAGCTGAATCGAAATATTTCAATGAGATCTAATTGAAATTATTCACAGATAAATTTGCATTCATCTATTTTATGAGTGTTTTATTCCTAATAATCAATTAATGATTTATTACTGAGGATAAGAATCGGCATAATTTTCAAAATGTACAACAATTTATCATATTTTGCTACGATAATTTTAGGATATTTATTTATTTTATCAAATAATATAAACATCTTTCCAATATATGAATCTAAATACACGTTATATATTGTACCAATGCAATATCGTGCCATCTTATCAACCGATTCAACGGGAAAGTATATATTGTTAAAATGGAGAAGAACGGCCGACATTAAACGTACACAAAATTTATACACGAAAGTCTAAAAAAATACGCATATAATAAACTCAACTAGCACAATTTCGCATAGGGCTTCGAAATCCCTATTTTCCTACCAGTGCACAACCGAATTGTTTTCTTCGCACAGTTCTGGGCAAAGCCCATTTATTGAAATTTCATCCCAATAACGAAGCATACTTAAACACATAGCCTTAATTAAAATTTAAAATCGCTTTGTTGGCAAGTGGCAATCTTTTTCTGACTTAATCCCAAATGGAATTTTATCTGCGGGAAATCCTATTTTGGCAGATGCAGTAGAAACATGATTTCACACTTGTCAGAGCATATACCAACTTTGTGTATGCAAAATACGATTAGTGTTAATTTCCCATCTATAAGAACACGTTAAATGATGAATCTCTTTGCGCAGTGCTGTCCTTCTTGTCGTGGATTTGACCGCATATTTCTTGTGCAGGACAATTGATAGTACTTAGGTGGGTAAAATCTTGAATTTTGATAATTTTCAGTTGCTCTGAATTTTGGCCTCGATTGATGGGTCCTCACTTGTCCCTTCTTTTTTAAGCCTTCCATCAGCTGATTGTCTGAAAATGACGTTGGGAAATCTTGCTACAACGTCAGTTACAGACAATCAGCTGATGGAAGGCTTAAAAAAGAAGGGACAAGTGAGAACCCATCAATCGAAGTCAATAAGCAGAGCACCTGAAAATTATCAAAATTCAAGCTTTTACTGACCTAAGAGTGCTATCAATTGTCCCGCACAAGAAAAATGCGATCAAATCCACAATATAAGAACACCAGTTTTTTCCTGTTACAAATGCAACATACCATCAAAACCCGCTTCAATTTTAATTAGGACTTGGTGTGTGTGAGTATGCTTCCCTATTTTGAGCCAATCGCAATAATGAGACGGCGTTCAGAACTGTTAAAACAACAAAAGTTTTGGCTTTCAAAGCACCATGCAATACTGTAAGTAGTTATTTCTCCTATTTGTATAAATAATTGTGTGTGATTTCATATGACTTGTTATTGCATAATGTCAAAAATTAATTCGTGTTTTTATATCTCCAGTGCATCAACTAATAAGATGGAGGGAAAAGATTTCTGAGCCATAGATGATTTGGAGCTAATCATTAAAATTGTCCTTTCAATGCCAATACCACCCACCGTTGGGCACATCATTGGCACAAGATCTCGACTGCTCTTTATACTGTTTGGCATTATGTTGATGATGATGATGGTGGTAGTGGTGAGAATAATGAAGATAAATCTGATGCAATTGATCCAAAATGTACCGCTTTTTAATGTTCTCTAGATCGTAGTGCCTACCTGACGCGTCCTCTTTCTGCTGCCCAACACCAGTTGACTTTTCCTCAGTTAAAATAGACGCTTGTACAGAACTGTCGTCACGCGAGTTCACCTGAGCAGGATGGTGCCTATTAAATTGCGTCTGATCAGGCTGTTGAGATGGAGGTGCAAAAAGATGGAATTGCTGTCGAAAAGGCAGGCCTGTTGAAGATAAAGGACAGAAAATTGGTCTAATCGGCGACGAGGTGTATTGTGACTGATCTGATGGATTACGCTCACGCGGATGATGCGCTACTTGTAGAGAATGAGGAATATTGTAATGCATGAGGTGCCAAGGAAGCTGGGAACACGTGCTGGCGTCAATTGGGCCACTTATTGCAGTTATATTGCTTGTAGAAGTATCTGGACGAGAGAAACACAGACCATTCCAGTTTGCTGAATCGTTCTGCATAACTTTCGGTGCAAATCTAATCGTTTAGGATGTAATTCATTCGCACAAGAAAAGAATTCAATCAGTATTAAGAAATGAAACTCTTCCTAAATACTAGCATTAGAAAATTCACAAGATTTTATGTAGTAAATTAAACTGACGGTAGATTTATTATGTTGTGCGAATGGTTATATACAATAGAATTGGTGTTTGGACCAAGCTCGCAAGCTGGATATAAATAATTGATAAACCTGTTAGCCAGGACTTGAAAGCCGATGCACATAAGAAAGCTAAAAACGAGATAATGTTTCCTAGCTATCCAGAGCAATTGATTTAGTCAGTTATTAAAAGGTGAATTCAGAAAAAAACAAACGAGGATATGACCAGAAGAGAAGATCGTTTATCTAAAGATACTGTTTAAAAGGGACATTATGTCCCGCAATGCAAAGAACGACAGCTGAACTGGTTATCAAAATCAAATTCATTTCACCAAAATCACGTTAGCTCCAGGTACACAAATATATCGGTAAATGAAACCCTGTCTATCTGCCAAACTAGATAGTCAGTGATATGTGTCTGCACTAATGCACGGACGTAAAATCCGGGATCTTCTACAGTTGTCTTGTCCAGAGTCAGCTAATAGCATTTAAATTCTTATGAATACGTTTTTTAATTCTTTATGTTAAATTGTGCAACAGCTATCGATTTTTTGAAAATCGAACTGCGCTTTGATAATGGGCATACTTGTCAGTTTATATCTGCTTTCGCAATGGTTTTGCTTAATAAACAACTATTTTCGTCCAGACATGCACATGTAGCCGATATTCTAGTCAATTAGGTGTGACAACAAAGATTACGAGGCGCATCTCGTTTCATTATGGTTTTATTTTTATTGGTCAATTTATTGACGTGATTCAAAAATAACTATGGGATGTTGAGACTCGTCAAAACGCACAACACACAATCGATACGCAATATTGTATCACTAATTGAAAACCAATTCGTATTTATTATAATCAAGTTTTCGGTCTTGATATAAACACCTGACCCATTAATTACTTACATATGTCAGTATAAACTAAGAATTGTATAGTGTAGAAAAGGCAATTCATCCAGTAGACCGGTTTCGTCCTTATTGGGAACTCGTCATGTACTGGCCAGAATTTGCCGCGGACAGGACTCGAACCTGGGCACTTCTGCTTCGGAATCTGGTGCTCTAACCAATGAGCCATCCTGCCGCACACTACACTACACTCAATTTTCAGTTATATACTAAATAATGTAACTTGGTTAGTCTATTTTTCCTTTAGGTGGAGCTCATATAGCATCCATTTAGACCCAAATTTCCAACTGGCCAGTACATGATGAGTTCGCAATAAAGACGAAACCGGTCTACTGGATGAATTGCCTTTTCTACACTATACAGTTCTTAGTTTATACTGACATATGTAAGTAATTTATGGGTCAGGTGTTTATATCAAGACCGCAAACTTGATTATAATAATTGTTATCACCACCCGCGCAACCAATGTTCGATCAATTCGTATTTCTTTCATGACATCAACATTAATTTAAGTAATGGCTAATTCCTGAATAATCATCCACTTATAAGCAGTTTAGAAAATCACTAATGGTTAAGGTGTTCTTCTTGCATTAACAGAACAAAGGCCTAAGAGGACCTATGTATTGAAAATAATTAAAATAGGAAAACCTAGACAAAACTTGAAGACGGAATAAGCTTCGAACTGCACACATGTTATTCATTGTATGCGGAGAAGAACATGCATTCGTCAATAGCTGTCAGGATTGAACCGGCGACAACCAACTTGACAGCCAATCGCTTTAACCGTGGTGTCGCTAGACCGACAGTCCTTGCTGTTTAAATAATTAAACAGGTGACGCCTAACCAAGAACTAATCTCTAGATGCTGGAAATTCGAGTTAGTGCCTTTAACAGGCATTAAATATTTAATCATCTTTGCTGGAACGTTGTATATAGTAGTTTTTAATGTATCGCTCAGAACTTTCGGTGTCGAAAAAAAAGTTGCTGGATGACTAAACCAAATTGAAAGAAAATTTATTCTTTTTTAATCTTCACAAAACGAGGAATCACAATTCGGACGAGAATTTTGCTACTAAGCTGTACTCTCGTTCTTATTACCGAATAAGCAAAACCAATTTTAAGAGAACTTCCTAGAAACAAGTGTATATCTTCAGTTAGCAAAAACAGCCAATTACTTGGTGAACGCCAATTTTTGCAGCCGAAAGCATTCTTCAGTAGTGTGTATAGCAAAAAGAAACGATTTGTGATCATATTGTGGTCACCGGACTGGATTATAACGGAGAACTTATTTTAGCAATCCTGAAAATTTTGCAGATTAGAGTAGCAGTTAATATGAAATTGGCCCGTAGCCAATGAAATTTCCTGCCTCATAAACGACGGGCTCTAGTTAGGCGTACTAGGAACGTCAGCATGAATTTTGTGGGCAATACCCGGATAGAGTTATTCTGTCTCTGGTGAAACCACGAGATTAATGATATAAACCAGTTAGCACTTTGCGCGATCTAGGCAGCAAAGAAACGAGAAAAAAGTGTCAGACGTGGAGGCGTGCATTTTTCGACTGCCTCTCAAAACTTGACGCGACAGGCAGACGGTGGTCGTCAACATTCAATGACAGACCAACTCAGTGAAGGAAAATGAAAGTAAACCATTGATCGCTACAGGAAATGAGCAACCTGGTGTTCTGTCATAGGCCACACATAATTATTAATAGATTCCATAGTTATACGACAGTGAAATATCAGTATGAAATTAACTTTTGCGCGACAGGACATTGCTAAATTACCTGATCATTGTTATACGAGGCAAGAATTTTACGTCCACTCTCTAAATTTTTATTCATGATATTTTTGGGACATGGTTTCTAGTCCATTTGCCAACTGTTCGCGCATGACAACATTAAACTGAGAACTAATAATTTAAGTGACAAATTTCGTTAAAATGGCATCATTTATACTGACTTACAAATATTATAAAAATTAATGAACACGCCGTTAACAATGTGACTCGAAAGAACGAACAACAAGGATCAGGATTTAGAAAAGCTCAAATATTTCAAAAATAAATTAAAATATGCAAAGGTTTAGATTCAAAATATACCCACGATATTTGTTCTCCTCTCAATTGGATAACAATTTGGACTAAGCCAAGATTGACAGCAAAAAATGAAAAGACTCATGTTATTTATTAACAGTCTATCCAATTCCAAAGGCTATGACACATTTTTAAAAAAAACGCATTTTCCGTACGCAAGCAATGATCTCGCTAGATCTCATAACATATGAACACCAACTAAAGTGAATAACCCTCGTGTTCATCCTATATCTTGCTTTTTATAGACATATGGCTATCTCATGTCGCGACCCACAGATTCTTGTTAAAGCACAATAAAATAACGATATGATTCACGATAAATTAGATATGGAACAGTAGTTTAGTTATCTTTGATAAAATTTTTGAAAACACAAATAGATTCCACAATAGGAATGTGAATCAAGAGTTTCACATGCCAAACTGCTACCAACCCGCACCAGCTCAAATTAAATACAAATATAAAAGGTGATGAATTATAAAAACGAAAAAGGAATGTTCTAGAAAAATTACCAAATTCACGAAAATGAAGACTATAGATAATCTAGCACTACGAACATCAATAAATATAGCAGAAAAGCTAAAAATAGTGTTTTTTTATATTCAGGAATAAAAATGTCTGTAAAAGTAACCGTAATAGAGAAATATTGACGTCACTGCGCTACATTTCTGGGTTCTATATGCAAACTACTCATCAGACTGACCAGTCGGATAATCGCGCGGAAAGTAAAATTAAGCAATATTTGCATGAAGTGAAATCTAGAAAACGTGGCTATTATAAAAGTGAGTTGCAATACGATTGTGTAATCCACATTATTGGCAACTATGCAGGAAGTATGTGAACCAAGCGATAGTGGAGTCAAATCCAAATCGCAGTCCGGGCTATTTCCAACAAGTCAGTTAATTAGTAATAAATCATGGTTGTCTTTAACATTCTATCTATGAACAGAGATGAAAAAGTGTCAGTAATTGTGACTGATGGTACATTTGCTAAGGCGAGCGAATAATTAAACAACATATGAGATGGATGTTAATTTGAGTTACGTTAACCCGCATCAAATAAAGTGAAATAGCGATCGTATAAAAGGTCAAATTTCAAAGACAGGCTATTGAAAAGGTTGATTTCTTCATCAGCTGATCTAATAAAGGTCTAGCAGGAAATAAATTTGATTTAAAAGCAAGCTTACTTTGAATCTGCAAACTGACTAGCCTGCTTGTCATTATAGTGAGTCCTCAGTTGTTCCAGATAGACTTGCGTGCTGGTAGAAGCTGAAACTCCTGAGGCCACTGCATTTACACCTTTAACTACGTCATCCACGCCTCCAGTTTGCAAAGTAAGAGTAAGCGGACCGCTTTCTTGTTCCTCTTTGTTGTTGGCCTGATGACCGACACATGAACCGAGATAGGGCGGCGGCGGGGCGTACAAGTATTGGTAGTTCTGGTATTGATGCTGATGACGATGTAAAGCTAGAAGCCTGCAGACAATGTTGGCAAAACATGAGAATATATGTGGGAATAACGAGCGCCCCTTATAAATTGTGCCAAACGAGAGCAGATTAAGGTATTAATAAACATTTCGTGATGACTTTTACTCACATCTGAAATTGAGTATTAAATCAAATTAGTTAATATTAATATATCTCCGGTAAATATCATCATAATCACCATCTTCTGCAATATAATAGCCTTTATAACCTGTTGCTTCACTTCCATTGGATAAATATAATGTAAAAATGTATATCATCAAAAAATTATGCGAAAAATGTTTACCGTTAAAAAGTCAAAAATAACATAAAACAAGAAAAATCTGTTTAAAGAGTGTGATTTATGAAGGAGAGCTTCTAATTTAAAATATATACACTTCCCTGGGTAACACACAGAAATGAGGCACACCTTAATGAACAATTAAGATTTACGGTTAAGCAACATAGGCAAAACAGCGGAAAATAATTATTAATTTACTGCAGGTTGTCCAATCCTAGCAGAGATAAACGATTCAAATTCCGAATTATGCTTCTCAGATGGAATTCTATCCAAATCTGACATGCATTACCTGACCGGTGCACCCGGCATGAGGCACATTTGGTCAGTCTCCTAAACGAGCTCTCTCTATAAAGTAGGGTTGACCTTGTTCAGTTAATTCCCAGACAAGAAAAATCATTAATGGCGCTGTAAAACCAAACTTAAAGATTTACATGATGCAGAATGATTGAATCTTGAAAGAATCGGCAAAATCCATTTTACAACTAATGGTACGATAAGCTAGAATCCGTCTGTTGTCATGTAATATATTTTTTTAAACAGTGATTGCGTGGGTGGTGATAAAAATATACAAGATCACGTTTGTCAGCTTAAAATGAATACGAAACATATGGAATCTAACCAGTCGCAAAACAGCAAAATAAAATAAATATAAATATATATGTCTTGAATAAGAATACCACATTTATCACGTTGTTTATTTCCTGTAATTAAGGTGTAAACCCTGAAATGAATTCTTTAAATCAAGATTGCGAGCTAGAAGTAAACACAATCCCATTGTATTTAACCAGTCGTCGAATAACATAACAAAATTACCGCCAGCTGCAACGCACTGACGTGTTTCGAACTTCCATGATCATCATCAGAGTAGGACGACAAACTGACTATCGAGGATCAAACCGCATTGCCGTCGTACTCTGATGATGATCATGGAAGGTCGAAACGCGTCAGTGCGTTGCGGCTGGTGGTAGTTTTGTTATGTCGTTCGACGATTGGCTAAATAAAATGGGATTTGTGTTTACTTCAAGCTCGCAAACTTGATTTAAAGAATTGATACCACCACGCGCACAATCAATAATTGTTAAATCGTATTGCCTATATATGTATATGTGGCGAAAGCTGCAAACAGTTAATGTTTGTGACTGCATAGAAATTGTGCAGTCGATATTTCCAGTCAAGTTCAATGTATGCGAGACTGCTAGAGGTGAGAGACGCATATCTAAATTTGATTTCCATATATATTCAATGCGGTTTGATCCTCGATAGTCAGTTTGCCGTCGTACTCTGATGATGATCATGGAAGGTCGAAACGCGTCAGTGCGTTGCGGCTGGCGGTAGTTTTGTTATGTTGTTCGACGACTGGTTAAATACAATGGGATTGGTGTTTACTTCAAGCTCGCAAACTTGATTTAAAATTTTTACCACCACCGCACAAATAATGATTCGTAAGGCTAGATGAAGAAGTCTCCAAAATCAGAAAAAACATAAATATCTGGTTACAACGACATTTTCAGTAGTATATATATATATATATATATATATATATATATATATATAGGGGGTATATAATAGTTATATATTCTTTGGCGCGGAGAGCTAACATATATTCAATGTTGTGTTAGGTATTCCGTACCTAGCAACGAATTAGTTAATATATGGCCAGTAGGAAATACCTTAGTCGGCATGAACAAAATGTTTAATGCCATGTACACATTCATTTATAGTTTACTGGCGACTTATCAGAAGGTGCTGGAACCGAGCTCGCAACCCACTATGTATAAATATGATTAATATATGAATGCGTATATGAGATTTCATCTTATTTTCACGCTGACTCTGGTATATTCTTCTGATTTTGTTTTTCAAAAGGAACTCAATACTTTTAGTCTCCCTTTGCTAAATATATTAATGAAATTTAAAATAAATAATTACAGAAGGAGTGTTAACAAAATTTCTGGCCCTATGGCTTCAAAGTCTACCTGTAGTAATATTGTTGATACGCCTCATTGCTATTATTGTAAGGAGCAGATTCTGACGTCACTCGAAGACAATTGCTAACAGACTGCGAATGGACTGCGCCATTGCCTAATATAAAATGTGCACCGGTCGGCCAAGTAACATTTCCAAATGACCCATCAGCGGCCTGCTCGTCTTGTTCTTCCTTAATAGCACAATCTTCCTGCCTACTCGATTCATGGCGGTTGGTCAAATCATTTTTTTCTTGATCACCAACCCTCAAATTCTGCAGATTTACTTCTACCTCTAACGGCGGCACAACAGTATTTTTACCATTCTGTCCAGTGCAGTTCATGGTAAAACCTTCTGACCGCTGATCCTGTCGAGGTGACACAACGCTCTCATCATCTGAAGCACCAGCTGAGAGACATACTGCCAAGCAGTTAGCGTCAAATACCTGTGGGTTTTATGAGAATGAATAAAATAGACAAAATTAAAAGAACAGGAGGGCAGATGTACAGCAGTTAAATAAAGTTACACGTACAATGCCATCAAGTTAGAGTATTAAGGAAAGACGAAATTCTAGATATATATTCATAAATACGTACAAACAGATATACAAAATTATGTACATAAAAACTAAATAAAAGATACATACATATATAGATAAAAAGACAAAAAAACAAGTAAATACCCAGTAACATAATTATATGCAAATATAAATACAAGCAAGCATACCTAAAAACAAAAAACATACATTCACACATACATGCATACATAAAATATTCTGTACACACATACACACATATATAAATGTATACATAGATACATAAATATGCATATACATAAAAACATACATCCAAATATACATAAATTCATACATCTATCCATTCATCCATTAAAACATACATACATATACCCTTACATACATGCTTACATACATACACATATAAATAAATATATGCATACACACATTCATACATTCATATATACTCCCATACACAAAAATATATATGTATATATACGTATACATATATATTTACATTCATACACATATATATATATATATATATATATATAATTTCATCAAATATATGCATACATACACACCAAAATGTATTTAGTGAAACGATGCCATGGTTAACGCGGAAAGTAATAACCGATCCCGATCAAGGCTAGACTGAATTGATTTTCTGGAGTAACAGGTGTTCAGAAGTAGTTGTAATTATTATTCTTTGTCAAATTTAGCATATCTTGAAATCCATTGTGTTGGTACCATGTAACGACTGGCGCGAGTGAATAACACAAGACTTACGCCTCGACGTAGTTCGATCCAACCACGTCACAAAAAATTAAAAAGCTTTAAAAACAGCAGTAATTCAACATGATATACTAAAAAGTCTAACTTACCTGTGATTGATTTGGATGCTTCCGCACTGATCTGAATTCATGCTCTACTGCCTTTCTCCTCCTTCTCGACTGTTCACCGACGCCTATTGTTTCCATCTCCTTCCTTACATCCGTACAAACCTTTTCTGCTCTTTGATGCTTTTCCTCAAATAGCCTTAATTACAAAAGATAACGTAAAATATAAAGGAGATACATGAAATTCATGGAAATCAAGGATAAATAAGTTTGCTTACATTCAGTGTACTGTATCATAGTCAGAAGGACTCGTATGCATAATAAATCGATTTAAGTCTGCGTTTCAAACTTCACAGCCACCTAACCGTTGACGTCGCACTACGCCTAGAAGAAACTATATTATTATTCTAATAATGTGCTAGAAACATAATAAGCATATATTACAGTTAGATACTTCATGTTGCCGAATACTTATTTGTATGCAGTTGCGTATTAGATGTTGCGTCAATTCGGTATGCACACTCGTATGCCAGATTGTACCGTCCAATTATTCCAGATTCCTTACCCAAATATTTAGATTGTATAGGGCGTAATACCACCTCCTACTAATGGGTCGCAGGTTAGCCCAAAATGAATCTTCACGAGATTATACCTTCTCTTCATACTGATTTTGGTCTATCCTTCTGGTCATATTTAGACTAATTTGTTACTAGGTGCGTAACACCTAATACACAAATACAGACATACCTTGTCGTAGTTTTCTCGGTTCGCTTTTCATAGTGATCACGAATGCTCTTGGGGACAGTGGAAGTAGCGATTTACCAGGAAGCTGAAACAATAATAACAACACGACAATTGGTTGGTGCAAAAATCATCTTCTTTGTGGAACAAAGGACAAAATGACAGATTTCCATCTTAAAATAGTCTCAAAGAGCTTGGGCACGATTTCCGTTACTCTAACTTCGTCAAGCTGAAATGACTGCAAAGAAAGGAAAGACATTATAGCATATTTTCAGACCATTTTGTGATTGTCAGACACTGCCACTTAAAAAGGAAAATAAACTTCCAAATCGACCTCATAAAAATTAGAGGGGTCATTTCGTTCGTATATAGAATCACCCGTAAAGTTAAAGTATACATAATTTAATAGATTCTCAAGGCTTGATGACAATGCCCCGGATATCGAATAAGCTAATTTTGCCGCTATGAGAAAAACGTTACGTTTACCTTATAGATACTGCTTGTGGCGGAGAACTAATATATGTGCAATTCTGTATTAGGTGTTGCGCAGCTAGTAATAAATTAGTTCAAATATGACCAGAAGGATAAACCAAAGACAGCATAAAAGGAAATTATAATCTCATGCACATTCGTTTCGTGCTTACTGAGATTATACTTTGCGTTCATGCTGTCTTTGGTTTATCCTTCTGATCACAAATGAACTAATTTGTTACAAGGTTCGCAATACCTAATACATACTTGCATATATATTAGTTCTCCGCAACAAACAGAACTTGACTGAACTACTTTGTTTGAAGGTATGCAGTTGCTATTACAGAACTGTATATTTAAAGGATATCATGATATCTTGATTAAATTTACTGAAAAATGCCACGGAAAGCATCAACTTATAAATTATTTAATCAAGTTGTGCAGTCACATCATCAAAGTTTGCCTTATTAAATTCTTATATGTATAACCATTTTCAAAAGTTAGCTTGTGTCAAATTAATATGATTCCGTTTACTATAGGTATGAAGATTAGCAAAACCTCCTTAATTCGTGAAAAAAAATATTACATAATATGTGATTTTTTCTAATTGACTAAAGACATTCCAGGTTTATAGACAATTTTAATATTTCGTTAAATGAAATATTCCCAACTATTAGTAATACCGATAAATTTGGCTGAACATTTTTGATAATAGTCAATTATTTTTTTGCGTTAAAACAAAATTTATTTATCGATTATTTTTTTTAAATTATTGGATGTGTACACGAAAATTTAAATTTACAGTTTAAAGTTCCTTTTTAATAGAAAATGAAATTTAAATTTACTAACGGAAGTTTTATTTTTGTTTAAAAAATAATCATAAGAAATTTTTTGCCACGAAGGATTACGTTTTTAACATATTGTAGGGTATTTCATTCTGTAATAAAATAATAAATTGTTCATAGATTTCTATATTTTTTCTGACGCAAAAATGACATAAAAAGGATCATTTTCATTTGTTCCTTAAAGTATAAAAGTTACATAAATACATGACCCATTATGTATATACATTTGTCAGTATAAACTATGAATTGCATAGTGGAGAAAATAAATTCGTCCAATAGACCGATTTCAATCTTATTGAGAACTCATCGCGTACTTTCCAGAATTTGCCGCGGACAGGTCTGCTACGGAATCCGTTGTTCTATCCACTGTGACACCCTTCTGGAAAGAATATGAAGAGTTCCAAAGAAGAACGAAACCGGTCTACTGGATGAATTTCCTTCTCTACACTATGCAATGTTTAGTTTATACTGACAAAAGTATGTACATAATGGGACATGTACTTATATCAATATCGCAAACTTAATTTAAATAATTTTGTTATCACCACCCGCGCAACCAGAGTTCAATTATTTATATAAATATTCCAATATTTACGCATTAGACATGGCGTGTCTAAAAACACGTTTACTTGTATAAGAGCAGGCGGGTGTACTAGCGTAAAAAATGTGAAAACAGACGTTAATCGAACCCAGAGTCAGATTGTAGCTTGAGTAGCATGTGTTTTTTATTTTTGACGGTCCATGAATGAATACATAGAGAGTGGGCTCAAAAATTATTTTAATACCCACGAATATATGAGATTTCTCATTATAATTTTCTCACATTAATTGACCAAACAGATAGCTGGTATTTCGCGTAGCGCCGGCTCCCACTGAATGGTTGCTAGTAAGCACTAAGCCATTGAGGAAAATTTGATGCATGCTTTCAGACAAGATATTGCCACTGGTTTGATGATTTGTGTGCCTTTATAACTCATTAGGCTACACTGATAGCGCTTCAGCGATGTGAGAGCATCTCATACCACGAATGGAAATTTGGAGAGGTTAAACAAACAGTCTCAAATCCGTACTATAAATGAAGACTACTATTTGCAGACCGGACAGAATCTACAGTAGAAAAACCTCAGTATAATTTACTCAATTTAAGCTGTTTAGTAAGAGTAGTAGTCGTAATAGTGTAAGTGGTTATAGTAGCGGTAGTAATAGTAGTATCTACAGCAGTAGTATTAGTAGTCGTGGCAGAAGTAGAATTGGAAAAAGAAGTAGTATTAGCAGTAGTAATAGAAGCAGCAGCAATAGTAGTAGTGGTAGTAACAACAACAAAAACACCAATAATAATAATAATAATAATATAATAATAATAATAATAATAATAATATTAGTAGTAGTTTTAGTAGTAGGTGTAAAAGTAGTAGTATGATTTGCATTACTATAGGTATTAATAGTATTAGTAAAAGTATTAATATCAGTTTCAGTATCTGAAGTATTAGTAATAGTAGTAGCATTATCAAAAAGTAGCAGCAGTGGTAGTTTTGTTAGTAATAGTAGTAGCCGTATCAGTAGTATTGGTATTAATTTTAGTATCAACAGTAGCCATATACGTACTGTCATTAGGATTAATATTAGCAGTCGCAGCGGCAGTGGTAATGCTAGTAGTAGTATTTGTAGTAGTAGTAGTAGTAGTAGTAGTAGTAGTAGTAGTAGTAGTAGTAGTAGTAGTAGTAGTAGTAGTAGTAGTAGTAGTAGTAGTAGTAGTAGTAGTAGTAGTAGTAGTAGTAGTAGTAGTAGTAGTAGTAGTAGTAGTAGTAGTAGTAGTAGTAGTAGTAGTAGTAGTAGTAGTAGTAGTAGTAGTAGTAGTAGTAGTAGTAGTAGTAGTAGTAGTAATTATAATATCAAAACAAATGGTTCTATTGAATTATATCTTCCGTTGACGCTGAGCAACTAGTTACTACGCATGCCAAGCCAAATGTAACAATACATATAAACGTAATTTCATATTCGCATTCCCCATCCCCACGCAATCTGTATTTGGATAATTTTATTAATTTGAACTTTTTGGACAAATATGAATACATTTTTTGTACATCTAATGTGGTGCAGTCATCTTTATTTAAACAAAATGAATACATGATTGCCTAATGATAATTTTTTTCCAATCAATGATGCATTTTATAATTTAAACTCTAAAATGACTTACTCAGTTTGTGTGACTTTTGGTCTATTGATTTCACGACTGAGATTTGTTGCATTCGCTATGCGGTCCACGTCCGCCAGTCCTTTCGCCACATTATCCTTCTTCTCGAGCTCGGCATTCGCATTCTCCTCCTCGTCATCCTCGTAAATCTCTTCGTCTTCTTCTTCAATTTCTTGAAGAGCCGACTGCACCAATCCCCCTGATCCAGCAGGCAACATGACTCCAGTTGATCCGCTACAAACACTGGCATTAGTGACACCACTCGCCACACAAGGACTTGATACCGCATTGGCTAGATCAGTAAATGGCTGCTAGAAGCACCGACAAGAGGCAGAAACAGTAAAGAGTTAAAAGAGGTCCCACGAATTATGCTAGACAAGATTAGTTCAAATACGCAAGTATACCATAATGTGATTCTAGCTCGACTTAGTTTCTTTCTGTTTTTTGGAGCAATTCAACGCATTATTGCATCGACCTTCGTTAAAAATATGACTAGCTTCTTTCTGCTTTTCACTCTGGAATTGCATTGTTTGACCTTTCCTGGATGTTTGTAAATTCTTGTTGGGTTTTGTGATTCGTGGCCAGTCGATTAGAATATCATGTTGATGAAACTTTTTAATAGGGAGGCCGGGTTTTTTTGTCGTTTTATATAAAGGGCTTCATAAATATACAATAATTTTTCTGATTTTGCTTTGTGTAGAATTAAGAAATTCGTCAAATTGACTGGATGCCGAGTTTCCGATATATGATCGGAAATAGCTGATTTTCCTGACGGTGCCAAGCATTTGTAATCAATTTCTGCGGTAAATGTAGGTGGATTCTGTTAATCAATTGCCTCTACGTACGCCCAAGAAATATGCTACCGCATGTACATGAGAATTCGTAGACCAAGAATGATTTGACAAGAACTGACTATTGATATTAAATAAGTTTTTTGTGGGATGTTGGCACACCTCTGTTGTAATGAATGTATGGCCCGGTGAAAGTGGATTTTCTATATATGGCCAGTGTCAAATCCCCATTTTCTTCGTAGACCAAGAATGATTTGACAAGAACTGACTATTGATATTAAATAAGTTTTTTGTGGGATGTTGGCACACCTCTGTTGTAATGAATGTATGGCCCGATGAAAGTGGATTTTCTATATATGGCCACTGTCAAATCCCCATTTTCTTCTCGAGTGAGTTTGATGTCAAGAAAGGGAAAACTATTGTCTTTCCCTACCTCGAGATTGAATATGATATCTGGATCGGCTTCATTTGCCTGTTTGAGTATTTTGGAAGGGTCTGCTGCTTCTGGGATAAGAAACAATAAATCATCTACATACCTTTTGGAGTGCGCACTAGTCAATTATACATTTTAGGCTCCCACATAATCAAATGAAATCCTAGAATGTATACAAATGACAGGTTGTAAAGTGAAGTTTATTATTCTCTAAATAAATGACCATTATACACTTTGTTATTAATGTGTATTGCTTCCTAATTAGAAATATACCATGTAATATTCGAAGGCAATGGGATTAATAAAGAATATATATATATATATATATATATATATATATATATATATATATATATATATATATACAGGCGTGTGTATACTGAACAAAGTATAGTGGAAGGATTTCATTGTATATATATTTTGTTTGTATAATCTAAACATTACATAAGATAGCAAATCAAATTGTTCAATTAGACCGATTACCAACTTATTTAGCACCTATCGGTAGTTGTTGGAATGCCTGTGTTTGGGATTTGATCGCGGGACATTCTATTCAATCTTGCTTGATAATTGCGTGCAATTCCCGGCTTTAGTGGCGTAGAGGGTAAGTTGAACAACTACTGATGGAAGCCGAAAAGAACGAAATTTCGTTTGCAATTTTATGTAAAGTTTACATTATAATCACATATTGAGTCACAACGGGAAATTACAACAAATGAAAAATAGGCAAAATTCCGTTGGGTTTGAAATCTAGTTTGACCTATAGCACAATTCAAATTTAAATGTCTACGTTCTGATGTTGAATAATGATAATCGATAATAAAGTACCCCAAAATATCCAGTTGTGTTAAGTTCATCTATCGATGATATTATTTAGATTGGCGACAAGACATTTTAAAATAACAACTGACTTGTAGCTGTCCTCGCTAATGCTCAAGTTGTCCAACATTGAAGCCTACTTTGTTAGGTCGAATAGTATCGAATACCGATGGGGCTAATTGAATGCAAGATATGTTGTCGTTTGGGGCGTAATGGACAGCTGGTTAGGTAGACCAAAAGATTTTCAGGCAACTAAAACAGAAGCTACATGCGATTGTAATAATTAAAATGCAAAACATTCCAGGATAGGCGTACGAAAGTGAATGTACCCAAAATAAGGCAAAATACGAAGCCAGTAAGGGCGACAATTTAAACAACCTCATAATAAGTCGCGGTGTCCTGGTATTACCTGGAACTGTTCTAAGCTCTCCTCATTTGTACCATTCGAAGGAAGCTGCTGGCTGTCATTTTTTTGATTATTCGACAAATGGACATCATTCGCACTCATTTCGGGAAGCAGGTTTACATAGTCTTGCAGTATGTTCTGTTCGGTGTATCGCATGCGCTGCGCTACATGCTGCAGCCGTTCAAGTTCGCGAGTCTGTGCATGTAAATCTGGAGCCTGAGATACCGATTGCAATTCCCAACGAGTTCGTGCCTCGTTCCCAGTATACTGGTCACGCACCAGTTGTGCGGCGTCTGGCCCATTTATAGATGACTCAAGAGGTGGTTTTAGACAGCGTTCATATTGCTCGACCAGTGAGTCGCTCATACAATTATCCAAGGCCAACTGCGCTTGGGTTAAATCTACACTGTGCCCAGTTGCCATGGATTCGTCATCTTCCGCGCTGCGATTGCAGGCTGGTGCTGGTTTAAACGCGTTAGCCTCGTCTTTCAAAGTAGAAAAACAAAGATTTAATTTGAAACAAAAACATTGTTTAAAATTCATAGTTAAGAACGAATTTTTACAAATATCTCTTCAATTTTCTTTGACTTTTTTTAATCTATAGTCATTTCTATCCGTTATAAAATACAAATGCAATACAAAAATTAGACTGTACATAATCGAAAAGTCACGCAGTGGGTTTCTTGGGATTTGGGTACAAACAGCGAACAGAAAAGGTAATTCATCCAGTAGACCGGACTCGACCTTATTGGGAAGACTTCGAGTACTGTTCAGACGTGCCGAGGTTTGAACCCTGTTCACAGCAAATTCTAGACAGTACGTCAAGTATTTCCAATAAAGACAAAACTGGTCTACTGGATGAATTGCCATTTCGACATGCTTAGTTTATGCTGATAAATATATGTGAATAATGGGAGGGTGTTTACATCAACATCGCAACCTTTATTTAAACATAAATGACGAGAAAATACAGCATTACATCAAATGTACGCATGCTGGAGTGTATTCTGTTGGATTAAAATGGAAATAGCGTCTTCAATCGCATTTCCCTACAATTTTTTAGAGCCGATGCATGTAGGTACAGCTCCTTACCGCGTCTCACGGAGTAAAAGGCAAGCGCATCGGATACCCATCACTTTCTGATTGAAGGTTGTGAAACAGGCTCCGCTTTGTTATTCAACGCATCAGTTTGTAAAAATATTCGTAATTGATTTTGATCGCATCTAGAGCCTCCATGATTCGGGTCTCAAATTCTGGCTTATTTTCGATAAATTGGTTTTGATAATCCGTCCCACTAGGTTCGACCAATACGGCGACAGAGCAAGGATAACATTAGTAGATAGTAATTAATGAAGGCACTATGTTTGTGGCATTCTAATCATTGTACGAACAGGATGACGAACTAGCACAGAATTCTTACTTCCAATCATTCAAACATAAATTAAAAGAAAATAGCTTCCCCAATCACGCCACTGTAAGGGGACAATTAATTAAAGTAAAATGATAACCGTCGAAATTTACAGACTGACGCCATTTGGGCAGTAGCCAGTAGTATCACGAAAGACATGACAAAAATTATATAGAAAGATTATTTCGAAATGAAAACTGCTTTATCAGAAACTAAAATGAAGTTTGACTGGCGAATGAAAATTTGGTGGCCATGAACCTTTAAAGCATTCAACGAATTCTGTAAAAATTATATGCACAAATGAATATATAGCAGTGGTACTTTCAAGACTTGAAAACATCCTAAATGAAAAAAACAAAAATCGGACATGTATAAAAACATACATGATTACACATAAATATGCATTAATGCATTAAATTATGCATACATACGTCCATTCATATACACATACACAAATAAACAGATTCAAGCATGCATGCATATGGATATATATAAATATATATATACATACGTACAAAAATTTTATATATATACAGACACTATCATATATACATACAAACATACATACACTAATGCATAGATATACAAATACAAGCAGAAATATATACATACATACATACATACATATATGCATATATACATACATACATACATAAATACATGAACACATAAATACAAACACACAAACAAACAAATATACAAACATAAAAGCTTACAAACATACAAAAATACAATCATACAAACATACAGACATACAAACATACATACATACATACATACATACATACATACATAAATATATATATATATATATATATATATATATATATATATATATATATATATACATAATGCACAAATTCATTTATACATAAATACATTTATATATACAGCACAGGCCTGAATACTCATACAAATAATTAAAAACATGAACATTCATACATGTATGCAGATTCAAATGAAACATGGAAGCTATAGCTTTATTGTGAATACAAAAATAATCAGAATCGCTTCGATTTAATATGTCCAATCAAATATTAAAATTTGAAACAATAACCGAGAAGTGGATTAACCGTAAGGTGGCGCCGAAGTCTCCAAATCAATCTCAAAGTCAATTTGTTGATTAGTATGAAGTATCAGTGAACCATCAGCTGCATAAACACAGGCGCCATTCAAAAAGTGGTCGGGAATATTGTCAAAAGTTGCGCGACCTTCCAAAGGTGGTCTAGAATAAGTAAAAGGAAAAAGTAAAAATTAGTTAAAGGAAATAATTATATATATATATATATATATATATATATATATATATATATATATATATATATATATATAATTACTATATTTAAAACTATGCCTCACTACTGTATAAACATGACAAATATCTACATTTACGAGAGGGTCGAAAAGACCACTATATCGCTCTTTTCCAGAGAAACATATTGACTGAACTCTAGATCTGCAGAACAGAGGCTGTGCCTGGAAGTTTTAGCAGTCATAAGATCAAATTAAACAGATCAATATACGAGGCGCATTTGGCTTAAAGTCATCTGCTTATTTCCGGCTGCACGACTGTTTCTTATGAAATGAAGATTCATTGCAATGGGATGAAGTGCTGTCTATGACTTCTGTCAGTTACCACCAGCGCGTATTCAAGAAAACTACAATTTCCGACTGACTCCGAAACAATCTGAACCTTGGTACATGGTTTCGAAAACTGCCTGCAAGTCGCTTTTAACGCCAATTCAGCTGAAATAAACGTGTTAAATATTGAAGCAAACAAACACTTTCGCCTTGCTTGCGCGCCTCAATAGTTAAATCTGGAAAAAACTTAATTTAGTCAATTATGTGAATAACAAATGTTCTGATTAGGATTTTCCATAAGATATGTATGTATTCCTGTATGTATGTTTGCATGCCAATATTTATTCATAAGAGTAATAATTTAGATAGGTACGTATTTATCTACCTATTGATGAATGAATTTATTTATATTTGTATCTATATGTGTATGTCTGCTGAACGTATATATGTATGCATGTGTGCATTCGAGTATTTATACATGCATGTGTTTACTTTTCTATGAATTAATATATGTATGTACATATATTTGTCTGTATAATCGTATGTTAATGGGTATATAGGCACGTTTGCCTATATATATATATTTATATTCGAGTATTTATGTATGTAGTTCTGTATGCAAGCATTAGTGTGCATATATGCAGGTATTCATGTATGAGTGTATGTATGCGTAAGTATTGCATCTTTTTCTAGCTGTGTTTACTCTAAAAATTTCTTGCATTCGCATCTTCAATAATCTACCACGCCTCGCTAAATAAATCGCTACGGAGTTACTTCATATCCATAAGTATGTTTGAAATTTTTACTGATAAGTGATTTATCGAATCACCGTTTGCGTCTGCAAAATTACTTAATTAAAGCAATTTCATTTCCCTTATCTACAAGGCTTACCTCAATAAAAAACTTACAAACTGCGATTAAGGTATCAGGTCAAAATATTTTTCCTACCATTTTGACAAAATGCACATAAAAATAGGTAATATAATTAAATATTCTATGATTGTGCAAGTGTGGAAACAACAATTGTAATCAAGTTTGCGAGCTTGAAGTAAACATCAATCCTATTATTTTTAATCAGTCGTCGTACAACATGGCAAAACTACCGTCAGTTGCACGTATTGACGCGTTTCAAACTTCAATGATCATCAACAGAGTACGATGGAAAATTGATTAGGGAGGATCAAACTACAAGGCTTATATATATGGAAACCAAAATATATATAATTTCTATACAATCACGAACATTAAATTTTTTCAGTTTTCGCCACAGATATATATATAGGCAATATAAATGAACAATCTCTGATTGCACGGGCGGTGGTAAAAATTCTTTTAAGTTTGCGAGCTTGAAATAAGCACAAATCACATTTTTATTTAACCAGTTGCACAACACAGCGTATGTACATATATCCTTATATGTACGTTTGAACAACAAGAACTTCATATCTGATCGAATTTTAGAATGAACCAAGTTTGTCAATAAATCAGACTACCAGTGTTTGACTTGATCAATATATAGTGGAATTGTTTAAATATAGATGCAAAGTTGCACTCAATGGTGATAAATATTTACGAAAGTGCACTGAAATCTTTCTTAAGCCTCTCTGAAAAAACGTTTTTCCAAACCGAATATTCTTCACGGTCAAATTAAATTAGGGGGCGAAAAATCTAACGAGCAGTACACATGCATGCCTAAACTGAGGACAAGGCCACCAACACAGTTGACCCTAGAACAGCCTTTGTCAATAACTTATTCCAAACCGAAATCTTGCAGTGAAGTGTTCAACGCTGGATTACAACATAGCTTCGCCTATAAAAGAGAGAATAATCCTACCTAATCAAGTATCTTTTCTCACAAACAGCAGTCCTAGACCATGAGACAACAATCGAAGTTGTCTCAGAAAACTGACGAAGATGATATGAAAATGGCGTTTTCGTACAGCCTTTTAGTTATAAATGAATGATACACGAATAGCACGCTAATAATGCCAAAGCCTAAGTATTTCATTTTAAATATTTAACAGTTTATTTCTCGAAGCAACCAGTAAAAAATGTGCAAACCTGTGAATTCCCGGCATTATCATTAGCTCATGAGCATGCTGCGAAGCATGAGGCCAATAAAGCGGTGTATCCGAGTCCTGACCGTTACTTGTTGGAGTTACCGCTGAAAAATTAACAGGCAAGTGGTTACCACCATGGAAATCGGAAAGTGGGAAGGATTCCTGGTGATAATTTTCATTCGTCAGCATGGCTCCTGGCACGTTTGAGACCGCTAGGCACGGTTGAGAATCAGGCGTACCAGGTGCGTTGAACAGTGCTCGTAGCTGACTATTTTCGTTCACATATTCGTGAGCTGCCAACCTATTTCGGCAAGTTCGCATGGCCGTCACAGAAGTGTTGGATGTTAGCTTAGTCACCCAAAATTTGTTAAAATTTAAATTTTTTTCAATTGAAAAAAATTAACAAAAAAGATAAATATTAAGAGTAAATATCAGCAGAAAAATTAGTTTTATTTTCAGATCAAATTAACATGGCTCTCAAAATAATATTATTACTAATGATGATAATTAAAGTAATAAAACTAAAATTAAAAGTAGAAGCAGTTTTAGTGGTAACAGCAGCAACAGTATTAGTAATTGCATCATCCATTATAGTAATAATGATAACAAATTAAAATTAGTAGTAGTAATAATAGCAGTTATAATTAAAGAAAAAAATTAATTACTATTATAGAAATAGTAACAGTGATAATAATAATAGAAATAATAATAATAGTCAAAGTAATAGTAATAATAATAATAATAGTACGTAATAGTAATATTAATAGTAAAAGTAAAATCAATCGTAATAATGATAATAATAGTACTAGTAAAAGTAATAACAATAGAAATAGTAGTATAAATAATAATAGTGTTCGTTATAGTACTTGTACAAGTAATATTAGTAATAGTAATACTTATAGCAATAGTAGCAGTTATAACTAAGATAATTGTAATAGTTATAGTAATAGTAATATTAAAATAAATACTGAAATTAATAGTATTTATAAGTGATAATGTTAGTATTTGTATTATTATTAATAATAGTAATAGTAATATAAATATCAACAATGATATTAATAGTAATAGTAACAGTAACAGAAATATTATTAGTAATAGTAATAATAATAAGAATAAAAATAATTAAAATTTTAAAAAAATAATAGCGTTTACTTGATAGATACGCTCATTATCACTAGTAGCTGAAAAATAACCTTTTTTGATTGCTTATCCCATTTCGGGGAATAATCGGGATATAATTAGCAAGATAATAGCGACGGAGAGCTTAACAATCACAGCCTCAAGCAAGTATTGGAAACTTAGGATTTCCTTAAATGAAACAAAGATATTGAAAATGTTACTTCAGATAGAACTTCCATACGGCAATCAGCCTAAATAAAAAATAAGCCCAGGCGCATTGTCTGATTAGGTATTGCAGGTGGAATCAGAAAATCCAAGCTATTGCAAACACATCCATCTCCAATTCTATTTTACTCCTACTTTCCTTCACTTAACTCAATAAACAATATTTCTTCAGAGGATACAACCGTGAATTAACATACTAAAACAATTTCTTTTTATACACTATCGTAACCACGAAAGGTAGATCTCCCATTCATAAGGTCTATGTTATGTATCATTATAGTGTACTTTACATTATAGAACGAATTTGGCAGCAGGCAAATCGGTATTTAGTTTTGATAAATTCATAATTGGTAAGCATTTCACACCCGAACCTAGAATAATGGATTCCACATGTATCGAAAAACTGCGTGAACTATTTTTTTTATCAAAGTGGTCCTGATTTCGAGTATATGGCATTAGAAAAACAAAAAAGCTATAAAAGTAGGCGACCCTTCTTTTACTGAATGTATCCATGTAAACTGTTAATTTAATCCAGCACGTTAAAACATTAATTAAGGTGAATAAGGTTTTCTCCGAAGTGTAAATGGGAAAATCATAAATGCTAAGAGATCAATCCGCAAAATGTTGCAAGACACTACATTTCTAAGTAAAGAAAACTTTTTCGAGTAAAAAAATTTGGATTGAAGCCATGTTCACACGTAGGCGAAAATAATTAATCCAGTTACAATTTATGCACCCGTGAAGGCTTATACTGTATTCAGCACAGTTGGCCGAAATGATGATCTCAATCTCAAAAAAGTTCTCCACAAAGTAGTGTGAGACGTTTATAAATTGAAATAGTCATAGGTGATAAGACTGCTCAAACTTTCTTGTTGTATACTGACATATGTAAGTAATTGATGGGTCAGGTGCTTGTACCAAGACCACAAACTTGATTATAATAATTTTTATCACCGCCCACACAGTGTTCGTTTAATTATATAAATATTCATTTCAATACTACTTCCCCATGAAATGTGGTGTCTGTTCAGTAGTGACAGATTGGTGATGATTAGTTGGAACTTTGGGTCTAAATGGATGACATATGAGCTCCACCTAAAGGGAAAATGGACTAACCATGTTATATTATTTAGCATATAACTGAAAATTGAGTGTAGTGTAATGTGTGGCAGATTGGCTCATTGGTTAGAGCACCAGATTCCGAAGCAGACGTGTCCAGGTTCGAGCTCTGTCTGCGGCAATTTCTGGTCAGTACATGATGAGTTCCCAATTAGGACGAAACAGGTCTACTGGATGAATTGCCTTTTCTACACCATGCAATTCTTAGTTTCTACTGACATATGTAAGGAATTAATGGGTCTGGTGCTTATATTAAGATCGTAACCTTGATTATAATAATTTGTTATTAATCACTGCAGGATGTCAATGGACTTACGTATAAAAGTCAGGATCATTACACAAAGATAAAGACGAACATCGCTTAAATAGCTGCACAGAACATATATTTTGCTTGAGAATTATGAGCTGTAGGTGTAGTGCAAGGTGTTGTACTACTTGACCTACATCACTAGTGCATCGGTTAACTAAAATGGACAATGTAGGAGTTATTTATTAATGGTGTGTCTTCATTCAGAACTACGTATTATCTTAAACACATATAGGCATTCCGAACACGCACATGCTTATTTTACACTTAAACTAATTTTACCGGAGATTCATTTAGAATAAACCATTAATATTTAAGCAAAACTTTAGTTTGACATAAAATAAATATACCAAGACTGTAAATGGTACCAACACTATGGCTATTGTGTCAGTACTCGATACCAACATTATGGTACCGAAAAGGTACATGGTACCAACACAATGGATTTCAATGTATGCTAAATTTCACCAAAATGGAAAATAACAGCTATTTATGAGCACACGTTATGCCAGCAAATCCATAAACTCTGGCCTTGATCGATATCGGTTATCACGTTTCGTGGTAATCATGACACCATTCAATTAAATATATAACATTTAGGTACTGTTTCCGGCGGAGAACTAATAAATACGCAATTGTGTTGCGCACCTAGCATGACCAGGAGGATAAAACCAAGACAGCATGAGCGGAATTTATAATCTCTTGCATATACGTTTCGTGCTTACCGGCGACTCGTCAGTAGGATCCAACATTAATCCCTTGACCCACTATAAATTTGGGTGCGGAATTTGTGTCATTTAGATTGTACAATCTCCTATACGAATGTGTAAACCTGTAGTAGTTGAGCTAATTTCATATAATGTCTTCTACAATGCGACTTCAAAGCCAACTCTCTTAGAATTATATATATATATATATATATATATATATATATATATATATATATATATATATATATAATGATCCTGTAAAGCTACCAACAATATGCTGTTGTGTTAGTACATGATACCAAAAATGCGGTTGCTGAGTATGCTGTAGTTCTAGCAATAATAGATTAGCAGTTATGCTAAAGTTCACAAAAATTGAATAATACAGCTATTTCTGAAAACTTGTTACTCCAGCAAATTCATACACTCTGGCCTTGATCGGTATCAGCTATCACATTTCGCGGTAATCATGATAGAGTTCATTTAAATGTATAATAGTTACATACTGTTTGTTGCGAAGAGCTAATATGTATGCAATTGTTTATCGATAGAAGCGTACAGCCTATTTGAAATGATAATAGAAAAGTAACCGTGATAACATCAATATGCAAAGAAAATGCAAAGGAATACGATCAGCTATAGACCGTATCCAAACTACCACGTTTGGCACTGTAAATTTCTGTAGAATATGTCAAAGTGTCATCTTAATTAGTCGATATTCTCGAAACTCATCGACAAATTCCTGCTAATTGTGATGCTAAATGAAGCAAATTCAGAAAGCCAATTATTATTCTTTATATTAGTTAGCCCCAATTTATTGAAACAAAAGCTTCGAGGAAGTGAATCGCTGGAAAAACGATAAATGATCCTTATTCTAATCCTATAAACAAAATAATGTGTTTTCGCACTACATTTGAGGAATGTCAAGCTCAAGTCACCGCCAGACTTGAGAATATGAAGCGAAATCAAATATTTTAAGCGGCAATAATCTGAAGGTCCCATTAATATGGAAACGATATACATGTATATATATATATATATATATATATATATATATATATATTGATAAACAAAAATATAGATCTCCTAAATGCTCCTAATCACAGGTTTTCCAGAAGAGTTAGTAAGGAAAAATAAGCTCGTCCTCTTCCCTGGGGCATGTTTACGCTAAATCTCCAACGATTTCGACCATTCACTTGTCTCTTGGTTAGTGAGAGTTCGTGTTATAATCAAGTGATTTCTGGTCTACCCTTTCGTCGGTTAAATTCATTCACCACGGTAGCCTAGCTAGCAGGAACTGTAAATGGTACTCTCAGTGCAAAATTCAACAGAGTTGGCGTTGCCAAGCTAAGATTGACAGTAATGGTACAAGAACCCACGCTGTAGAGAACCAGTAGGATCTGAAATTAGGCCCTTGAAAAAGTATTACGTATAAACCAGATCAAGTAAGCAAAATTTAGATTTCCGGGGCTAGTTTGCTTTTTTCGAGAAAAGAACATTATAGTTAGCGTATTATAAATAAGAAAGCCGACCATAAACACCGATCTCCAGTCCGTCAAGTGTTAATGAGACTCCAGTATAGACAGAATCGACAACGTACCCGAACAGGGCTGACTATTGGGCACATTCTTGTCGAACGTCAAAGTCAATTGCAAGTTGTTCAGAATGTGAACACAGGCCAATAATTGACAAGCTAAAATTCGAATACTTTTCATTAGGGTGCCATCAATAAACACAGCTTTTCATTATATCTTGCGCAGCACATATTAAACGAGTAAAGTAGGCTGACTGCTTATACTCATGGTGCGATTCGAAATTGTAAGCGAATACAGGAATTCGATCCACTCATAGCATTCTTGATCAAAACTGTGCCTGAGTTGACATCGTACGTTTCTCTCTCCTTCTCTTTACGAATTCGTCTAAGGTCAATAGGCGTAACAAAACTTAGATGAAGCCACAAGTGGATAAGGTTGCCAGTGTCACTTTTTTGTAGCTGTTCACCCCAATAAAAATTTAATAGCGAATTCATAAAAAGAAAAGAGACTGGCGTAATTTTTAGCACGAGTAGACCGTACACGATGATTGAGGCGGGTTGACTTAATTTCATTCAACAAAAAGTGTAGTCGTTATGATTCCAGTCATATAAAGGCGTCGTATCTGTTATATTACGCAGCTTTAGCGCTAAATTCCGACAAATAAGATATTGGGTGAACAGCACTCTTTTAGGCAGCCAAAAGAATAGCGAAATTTATATTGTTGACCCAAGTTAGCCGTCTTTCTACACATCATGTTTGCATTAGACAGACTGGATATTATATCCATAAATAGCATGCCCGTTTAATTCTGACTCAGTTTAAGACCATCTGACACAATATTTTAAAAATAATCGAAGCATACATGTCGGAAGACGCTACATCCTATCCCTATTATCCAAGCTGCATTCACACAGAAAATGAAATAGTTCTACTATTCGAAAATCAAGATATTACCCGCGCCAAACGACAGACAATTAAAACATTAAAAACACCTCAAGAGAGAAAACCTGTGCCAACAGTGATTTTGGCACAACTGGCGGTGGGAACGGACGGGTGCTTGGCCAAAAATCAGCTATACCCACAAACCTGCATGAAAAAGTAAACAAATTACAAAAAAATCTATGTAGATATATGAGCACACGTACGTTCGAAAAACACTAAACTTACATTTAAATCAAAGATTTGATCGCCTTCTAGCTGTTCTAAGTTTTGTGCTTTTGGTGTGATTATTTTCGCAAAAAATGCTTTCTCATTATTCTGTTTCGACGTGGAAGAAGGAAATTGATCGTTTACATAATCGTCATCAACTACGTCGTGATCATCATCATTACCGTTGTCGTCATCATCCTCATCTCCATCATTGCGTTTAAAATTTACATCCGCTTCGTTCAGCTCATCTTGAGGAACGGCTGGCGATGCCTCAGAAGATAAAATCGATGGAGACGGAGATGATGATGATGACGATGAGGCGGTTGTTGATACTGTATCTCTTGGAAGAGCGTCGGTTATCTGATCAGCATCTACACTTTTGGTATGTGAATCTGTCAGCAAAAGCTGCATCTTACCCTTACCAGCGCCAGATCGCCTGCTCGCCTCCATTCCATTCTCACAAATCCGCGCGATTGTTAGAACATCCGTGTTGCCTATAGGTGTAAAAAGAATTATATTTAATTTCTTGCCTTATTGGCACTCTTTAGTAATAGAAAGATTTAAATTAAGGCTCATTAGCTTGACGATTTACTAATCATCCAAAGTTTCAGTCAGACGGCCTATTCACCTTATACGAAACAGAGATGAAACAGACACACTCACATACAAACATGCATAATTCACCAATTAATATGAAGTTCGTGCACAAATCCCTTTAGTCCATTCAACTGCACCACGAGCAGCTTCTGAAATGGTAGATATTTGCCATTTCTTGCTTTGAAAAGTCGTGGAAATTCGCCAGGATTGGTGTACAATTTTGAGAGGAATTTATTCGGCTGGTCAATTTTGTTTAAGCATATACGCGTTACGATTCTCGGGTAAAACAATAGTCCTGTCTATATGGCACTCTTAGCAGTTGTTATATGGGATTAAACATACATATAGAAAGGCTCAACTGTAGCGATTTTATCCCCTTTTTATTGATGAATATCTTCATTTTTTCGTAAAAGAAACAAATTACGATATAAGTTGTTCGAGAAGTCACTGTTATCTTAACTATTCCTGTTCGTCGTTACTATATGCACCAAAGTGAGTTGGGTTACACAAACTAATTCCAACAATGTTCATAAGAACGAAGTCACCTAATCAAGCAGTAATAGTGGTGATTTTTTCAATACTAGAAATAATCCAACCACCGTTCATATACACCCAACACCTGATTATGAAATGAATCGTTATGCGGCAGTAAAGCATCATTATATCATGTCAGTGTAATGCTGTGTAGTAGTAGTAACAGTATTAGTAATAATAGTAGTATTAGTAGTTCTAAAAGTAGTAATAGTAGTAGTAGTAATTTTAATAGTAGTAGTAATACTAATAATAGTATTAGTAGCAGTCGTGGTAGTATTAGTGGTAGAAGTGAAATAAGATGTAGTAATATTAGTCGTAGTAGCAGTAGTTGAGATTACCTATACACCAAAAGCAGCTCTTCAACAGAAGACTCAGAACCTATATTACAACAAGTGAAAATGCCCGTTAATTATGTACAAATAAATAGGATTTTACCCCCATTTTAATAAAGAAATATAAATATTGACTATCATTGTTCCTGGAAGATCGGCAGACACAATCCTCTCGAGCTATTCGCTGATTCAAATTCACTCTATCTATTTAGGTACCTATTGATAAGCTGAGTCCCAACGACAGCCCTTCGCTCGTCATTAGCCTCAGGGGCAGCCGGTACATTTATGATTATTTGTCGGGTGCCATCTCAGCGCATTTCGTTGCAGTTATACCTAACTTTCACCCGAAAAAAAACAGTCCACGATATACGATTGCTAATAATTTTGCTCACAGCATTGTCAGCTCATGACATTGCTTATAAAAAACTCGCCCCAAACAGAACGGCTTTTCACGCGTATTTTTCAATGATGTCGACTAAAAGGAAGGAAGAATTGACAAAACGAATAGATGCAATAGAGCAATATTTTATTAGTGCGCAGCATATTGTCATAAGACACAAAGGGTAGATATACCGACATTGCAAAAATAATTGAAGTCAATCACAATCAAATTATGCACTATAGGACCAGTTTACATACCAAGATTTGGCTGAAAATGATAATTATAGTATTGTTGGTATAAAACTAAGAAAAGCATGTACTACGCAAATTCCGTTGTGCAGAGAACATGATTTGTGCCACAATAAAATGGTCAATGGACCTATTTCTGGTCACGGCCATCGTGACCACTAATTATGAGTTGTTTAATAATAAAATAGATAGCCAAGTAGGTAGACTCAGTTTCCTAGATTATTTAATTTTAATTTTATACCGAAGAAAAATATTCAATCACACCCAGCCAAACTAATTTATATATATTTAGCATTATTACAGTTGTCTAATCACAGTTATAGACAATACTATATATGTGTAAATATTAACGTAATATGAAAAGAATTTATTATACATATATATATATATATATATAATGCCTGATATATATATATGATATATATATATATATATATATATATATATATTCTTCATAATGTCGATTGACCTTGTATACTACACAAGATTTTTTAGGAAAAGAAAATACTTAATAATCAAGAGTATGTTTATTGTGCATAATGGTTGATTATTCTCGAGAATACTAAAATACACATAACGGATTTTCAGCTATGTCTATTCAGTATTTTCATTTGATAAAGTGAACGTCAACTACATATATAAACGGACATTAGTTGCGCAGACGGAGATACCATTTATTCAAATTAAGGTTGCTATTTTGATATATACATCAGACCCATTATATTTAAATATTTGTTATTATAAACTACGCATCGTATAATTCACAAAAGGTAATTCATCTAATAGGCCGGTTTAGTCTTTATTTGGAACATTTTACGTACTGTCTATAATTTACTGCGGAAAGGGCTCGAACCTAAGAACGTCAGCTTCGGAGTATGTTGCTCTAACTGAGTTATCTTGCGGCGGGATGGCTAAATAAGGGCAAAAGCAGTCTAGTGGACGAATTGTCTTTTCCAAACTATATAATGCTTAGTTTACACAGACAAATGTACATATAATTGAAATGGCGTTTATATCAAAATCTCAACCTTGATGTAAATAAATGAATGAAAACTATTTTGATTTTCAATTTCACTTTCGCTTCGTGTAGCGGGCACATGATTGTCGGTGGTTAATTACGTGTTGGTTCGTTGATGCGTGTGGATATGTGTCTGTGTGCGTGTGAGGATTATCCTATTGTACAACAAAGTGATGCTTCTGATATTTTAACTCTTGTTTAAATGGTTTGAGTTTCGAATGTTTCGTTCCCGTATTTGGCTTTCTTAAAAAACTATTCATGATTTTTTTGGCCCTATAGTAATAGCACTGGGTGTGCAAATTACTGCGTTTATCGCTTATCATAAATGAACATGGTTTGTATGGTTGTTTATAACAAATAATAAAATAAAGGTTCGATCTTGATTTCAGCACCGGTCCCATTATCTACATACATTTTTCAGTATAAAATAAGAATTGTAGATCTGTTTCGACCTTATTGAGCCATTCTGCCGTAGGTTAGCTCAGTGGTTAAAACAACAGACTTCGAAGCAGACGTGCCCAGGTTCGATCCCTGTCCGCGGCAAATTCTGGACAGTTCGCGCGGAGTTCCTAATAAGCATGAAATTGGACTAGTGGATGAATTGCTTTTTCGACATAGTACAATGGGTATTTTATACTGAAAAATGTTACGACATAATGGGACAAGTGTGTAAATCAATATTGTTTATCTTTTTTCGCTATTTCCGTCCTTGTTAATGATGATATTAATGCCGTTCACGCAGCTATTTTTACTTCAGTTTCTTGACATTTCGACCAAATGCTTGCTGATGGGTGGTAGGGTTCTTTTGGATAAAAGAAATACTTTGTTGGCCTGTATCGTTCGTAGATAATTGAGTACAATATAATGGACGGGGAACGTTTGAATGCTTAGGCCGAGTGCCTCGCATATATATAATCATTTATTGGACTTCTCTTTACGTAGGATTGAGAACTTAATTAAATTAATTGTTTGCCCTGTTTGAAATATTTCATCCGCAAAAGCTGACTTTCCTATCGATACCAAACCCTCTTTAATAACTTTTCGCGTTAAATTTTGTTGATCGATGGCTTTTTCTATGCCCAATATATATTATACGGAAAATACATTAAAACTTGCAGACTATAACGGATACAAAGTCAATTTTCATATATGAATATACAAAATTACGCTTAGCTGCATCGCATAACTGTTATATATAATATTTGTACCGAAATCAATGCTCATGATACAGTTTAGACTTGTGATATTCTACCATAATTCGAACTTCAACTGATAAAATTTTGACTTTTTAATATATTATACTACATTATATATATATATATATATATATATATATATATATATATATATATATATCACGCTATCAATAAGATCAGGAACATCAATCTTGTATGGTTCTAAGAAATATTGAGAAATAATTGATTTTCATAAACGATCACTGGTTGCATGGACGATGAGAACAACTATTTTAATCAAAGTTGCAATCTTGGATATGTAAAACAATCAATCCCATTATATGTATAAATTCAAGCATAAACCAAGTTGTATAGTGAATTGCTTTTCTACATCATACAGTATCTCGTTTACTAAAAGATATTATATATATATATATATATATATATATATATATATATATACGCTCGTAATAAGATAAGATACAGCAATCTTGTATGGTTATAAGAAATATTGAGAAATAATTGATTTTCATAAACGGTCACTGGTTGCATGGACGATGAGAACAACTATTTTAATCAAAGTTGCAATCTTGATATAAACACCAATCCCATTATATGTATAAATTCGTAAGCATAAACCAAGCGCTGTATAGTGAATTGCTTTTCTACATCATACAGTATCTCGTTTATACTAAAAGATATAATATATATATATATATATATATATATATATATATATATATACGCTCTCAATAAGATAAGATACAGCAATCTTGTATGGTTATAATAAATATTGAGAAATAATTGATTTTCATAAACGATCATTGGTTGCATGGACGGTGAGAACAACTATTTTAATCAAAGTTGCAATCTTGATATGAACATCAATCCCATTATACGTATAAATTTGTAAGCATAAACGAAGCGCTGTATAGAGAATTGCCTTTTCTACATCATACAAAATCTCATTTATACTAAAAGACATGTAATATATATATATATATATATATATATATATATATATATAATTGATTGGTGTTTATATCAAGATCCCACCGTTGGTTAAACAACTGATATTCATTTATGAACTAGATACAAATTGATAAAAGGGTACATGCGTATTGATGTGCACGTATGCTTAATGTAATTACATAGCGGTTAACATATGCAGAGTGATAATCCGACTTCAACATCATAATTGTAATTCTTCGTGGGGATTTTTGTGAGCAGTTTCATCAACATCACACGTAAATATCTATTTATAAAAGCAATTGCCTTTCTAGCATCACTATAATTAAACAAGCATAAATTGCGTGAGGGGCGATAAAAATTATGCAAATCATGTTTGCGGACATAAGGTAAACAAAAATCCAAGTTTGTTTACTAGTGAGGATCGAACCACAAAGAAGGTATGAGAAAAGGAAAATCAAATAAGCGGCTCTCACACTTAATAGTTTCGCATACATTGCACTCGACAGGAAACATCAGTTGAAAAATATATATTTTGTTAAGAATTTAAGGAATGATCAACACCTGCACAATCAACAAAAGTTAAATTCTCTAAATTATGTTTGCGAGCTTGAAGTAAACACCAATCCCATTGTATTTGTATTGCAACAAAACTATCGTCACTTTTTCGACGACTGGTAAAATACAATAGGATTAATGTTTACTTCAAGCACGCAAACTTGATTTAAATAACTGTTACCACCACGTGCGCAATCAATTATTGTTTGAATGTTTAATTGTATAAATTGTATGTATGCGGCGAAATCTGTGAAAATGCTATGTTCGTGACTGCATAGAAATTTTGTGACAGACATTTCGACCTTAGTAAAGTTTATGGCTGGCAGCCGCATATCTGATTCTTCTCGCTTTATATTCTCATGGATTTTCATGATCATCCTGAGTTAGTTTACATTTGAGCTCTGATGATGATCATGGAAGATCGAAAAGCGTGCTACGTGTGACTGATTGTAGTTTTGCTATGTTGTTTGACGACTGGTTAAATACAATGGGATTGGTGTTTACTTCAAGCTCGCAAACTTGATTTAAAGAATTGCTACCAATACCTGCGAAATCAATAATTGCTTAGTTGTATATCTTATATAGATTTGGCGAAAGCTGCAAAACGCTAATGCTCATAAATGCACAGAAATTGTGCAGCCGACATTTCAAGTCATTTAAAATTTATGTGAGACTACTAGAGGTGAGAACCGTATATCAAAGTTTGCTTTCCATATATATATATATATATATATATATATATATATATATATATATATATATATGCATTGCGGATTGACTCTCGCTGCTCTGTTAAACTTCGTAATCTAATGATGACAATGGAAGGTCGAAACGCGTCGGTAAGTACGATAAATGGTTGTATTGCTACATTTTTCGACGACTGGTTAAATAAAATAGGATTATTGGTTACTTCAAGCACACAAATTTGATTTAAAGAATTGTTATCACCACCCGCACAAGCATTGCTTGTTTAATATTTTATATTTTTTCTGATTGGTTAAACTTGGGATTGGTATTTATTTCATGTCAATAGTGGAAGGTTGAAACACGTCAGTACGTGTGACTGACTGTAGTTATGTTACGTTGTGTGAATTATTGGATCAAATAGAATTTCTTTTAATCCAAGATTTGATTTAAAGCATCACTTTAATTAGGTGTGTATGTGTACGTATGTGCAAAACTAAATAACCATTATCAAATGGAAATCTTATCGAAACTGAAAATCAGATTATTTTGATAGATCAAAAAGAATTTAGACTCTTCTTACTTATTTCTTGTTGCTGAGGTTCGGCTAATGCAGGAAGCGTTTGGTCCTGCTGCTGTTGCGTCTGAACTCCCATTCGACTACTACATGATTGTTGCTGCATAGCAGCTAAGAGAAATTCCGGCTGTGCACTAAGTAGAGCTTTAACGATCTGACGATAGTGAAACTGCCCTTCCGCCCAAGCAGACCTGCCGACTGCTTTCGTACTGCAAGTTCTTGAGTGGCTCTTATCTGCAATAGCACTGCGCTGATCAGCAGCTCCAGCAATATCTGCAAAACTGTCCCCCTCCTCTTCATCTTCAATGTGATCATCGTAAGGATCAACACCATCCATAATAGCGCTGCTATAATCTTTGCTACCATCGTTATTCAACTCCTTCTCGGTGTAGTCATCTTCGCTTAAATCAGTGTTAGCCATCCGAGCGCTATTCGGGATATTGTGCATCGAGGCCAACTCATGATGATCTAATTTACGTGTCTATTAAAAATAGAACAAAAATAAAACAGTAACTCTTTTGAACCGATGCTGATGAGTATTGTCGAAGAATCATGCCATTTTCGATTGAACGAGGAAAAATAGTATGTTGTAAAGAAACGCTTTCGCTCGGTATTATCGGCCGATTTACAGGATAAATAAAATACAGGAACTAATTTGGTTTAAATAGACAAAGCTCTCTGCATATATAGAACATAAAAATATATTTGCCCAGATTGTTTAAATAGGAAGATAACTACACACCGTTTCCTTAAAAGGTATCAAATGCATGCCAGGGCACAAACAAATAATTTAAGTTTGCGCAATTCAATATGGCACTAGCCTTAGGATGGGTAAGGATGTTCGCAAATCTAGGCTTAAAACAAATTGGGAAGAGTTAAGTTTGCGTGTCACATTTTTCAAATAAGAAGAGAAATTTAGCTAAATGGTCACAAGCGATACCAACCTTATTTTGCCCACCACAAGTCGGTAATTGCGCCAACAAGCCAGCATTTATGCTTCCACTGTGTCTTCTTAAATAAGACTGCACACATATACAATTTAAACTGTACAATTATGCAAAATCAGATTATAGTTGCACATAAATCTAGAATTGAGCATAAAATGTCATCTAAAAATGCGACACTCCAACGAAATTATTATAATCAAGGTTGCGGTCTTGATATAAACACCTGACCCATTAATTACTTACATATGTCAGTATAAACTAAGAATTGTATAGTGTAGAAAAGGCAATTCATCCAGTAGACCGGTTTCGTCCTTATTGGGAACTCATCAAGTACTGGCCAGAATTTGCCGCGGACAGGATACGAACCTGGGCACGTCTGCTTCGGAATCTGGTGCTCTAACCACTGAGCTATCCTGCCGCACACTACACTACACACAATTTTCAGTTATATACTAACTAATGTAACTTGGTTAGACAATTTTTCCTTTAGGTGGAGCTCATATGGCATCCATTTAGACCCAAAGTTCCAACTAACCATGCCCAATCTGTCATTACTGAACAGACACCACATTACATGGGGAAATGGTATTGAAATGAACATTTATATAATTAAACGAACATTGGTTGCGCGGGTGGTGATAACAATTATTATAATCAAGGTTGCGGTCTTGATAGAAACACCTGGCCCAATAATTACTAACATATGTCAGTATAAACTAAGAATTGTATAGTGTAGAAAAGGCAATTCATCCAGTAGACCGGTTTCGTCCTTATTGGGAACTCATCAAGGTTAATATAAATACTAATGACAACATGAGATTATACTTTCCGCTCATGCTAAATTTAATTTCACATGCTGGTTATATTCGAAAAATGTTTTTACAAGTAGCGCAACACCTAATACGTCATTGTATCTAAAGAGTCCCAAAACATTGAAAACCACGCGTCAGATTGTATATACATACAGAAAAGCTGAAAAAAGTAAATGATTGTTACTACATAAAAATGTGCATCCGACATTTCCAGTCAGGTAAAATATATGCGAGCCTACTAGAGTTGATAGCCGCATATCCAATATTACTTTCCATATAAATGCATTGCGGTTTGATCCTGGTTAGTCAGTTCGCCGTCGTAACGCATCAGTACTTGTGACTGACTAGGTTCGCAACACCTAATACATCCTTGTATAAGTAGGCTGTTTGAATAAATTTACGCCTCAAAATATGAAATTTTTATAGGTATTTATCGCATATGCAGTATTTGTAATTAGGACTACCACTTAAAAATTTGTCTGAAAGACGAACCATCTCCTAGCTCCATGGTTTAATTATTAATGTACAACTCGTCATTAGTAGAAAAGATTGCCACAATGCTAACTACTAGCACATAATGTGGCAGACGAATTTAAAATTCCTACACAATCTGAATGGCAGAAACTGCCATCATTTAAAATGTCACTAAGTAAATTCAGTTGCCTAACGGTAAACAAATTAGCTACGAAGCAACATCTCACCGGAAATCCTGTCTAACACTGGAAATTTGTGCAATATAGATGATACCGTAGTACAAGAAAAAGAATGCTTTCTACACCTAGGCACTGTGATGTACAGGTTCCACGCAAGAGGGCAGCGTTCTCTGAGATGAAATCGTCAGCAAATTAAACAATCTAACAATTCAGAATTATAAAATCTTATGCTGGATAAATGCTAGCTTAACAGCAGTGCCGGTCTCTCAACAGATAATATATCCTGAGGTGAACACAATCCACACTTTTCGCCTCTTAGCTACTCGAATTGATGCCTCTCCACCTTCTCTGCACATCAACATAGCTAAACTGCCAGCCTGATTTACGAGGATAAAATCGATACGTGTATATAATGATGTGAACAACAGAGATGCAGATCTCACCCACAGTTGTCTCATAAATATTGCAGTTGACGGGAATTTCTACTGCGCGATTTCCACCGAGCCTAGCACGAAGTATCTTAGAGTAAAGGGGTCGAGACGCGCATCTCTGCTTCTTAAAAGTATTATTCTTCGCTAATCAGTTTGCCAATGTGCTCTAATGAGAACGAAAGAAGGTCGAAACACATCAGCTCACGTAGCTGACTGTAGCTATAATACATTTTAAGAATATTGAAATGTTGAATTATGAGATTTTAAAGAAAATACATTTGATTTAGCATCACAAATGCAATCAAAGATTGCGTAGACAACATATATCCAGCAATTTCTGTAGTTTTGAAAGAGTAAAATGATTCTCACATGCATGGAATGTCATGATTCACGCTACATTTGTTAACTGATGTCGATCAAGGCAAAAATTGAATGGATCTGCTGAATTAACACGTGTTGATAAATAGTAAATTTCTATTTGGATGAAATCTAGTCTATCTGGAAAATCGTTGAGTTAGTACCATTTACCGGCTAGGTATATATGTTATATATAGTTGGCTTCGTAGTCGCATTGTCGAATAATTTACATGAAGCTAACTACACTGTTTGAATGCACATTCGTGTAGGAGTTCGTACCGTTCACCTGTCTCACATTACTTGACCAAATATACAGTGGGTATAGGGCGTAGAACCAAATTCTACGATGAGTCACTAATAAGCACAAAACGCATGTGTACATAACATAATACCTTTCGTTCATGCTGATTTTTGTATATCAATATGATCCTATTGAGAGGAATGCATTACTAGTTACGAAATATCAAAGGCAAACTTGCATATCTATTAGTTCGCCGCAATAAACAATGTACATTTATTGTACAAATGAATGTTATTGGCATGAGTTAAGCAAAACTCATTAAAAGACAATCTAAAATGGCGCGTTACAGTGACCTCAATGGTATCTCACCTGGATGGATTCGTGGCCCAAGCTTGGTTCAGATGCCCTAGAGTGACTTTCACTTTTCGAGGCAGCGTTATTTGAAGTATTTCTACGTCGAGGATTCATTCCATAATTCGTCTCGGCAAGCTGCACGCAATTGTTCGACCTTAATCGATGTCGAAGATCATCAGCGACTTTGATTATCGCAGATTCGGCGTTTTGATGCGAAACTGATTTTAGGCAGGTCAAGTCTTCAAACGAATCAACAACAAGAGCACAATAATGGGTTGTTTTAATTTTAGTTTGACCATTTTATGAATAAACAATGAATTTGGTATATCAGTGCATACGTATATTATAAAAACACATCTAACCAGCACAGTTTAAAATACAAATTCTTCGTCAGATATTACCTTGGCTTTAATACATCGTTTTATTTAGAGCAAAGATGCTATTCAATGAAGAGATTAAGCTGACTTTCTTATCTACCTTAAAGAACAACCAGACAAACAAAACACATACAAATACATACTAACGCGAAAATCCAAACGCGCACATGTGCACAGATGCAGACACTATCGATATATATTAATCTCTACATGTACAAAATTCTTTTTATTTTCACCTGCAGAGGTACTTCGGAACCAAAATAAGCTGAAAATGGCAACATCAGATTTCCACGTGGTTTTCATAGCAAGAACTAAAAAAGAATATCAAATCCTCGAAGCTATTATTCGCTACATTCCATCTCCGTAGCATAGAAAAACAACAGAAATAGACACATGGACGGACCTTAAATCAGTAAATTGGTTTAATTCGTCCTTGAACCTATTCTGTTCCATTCATAATGTGAATAAGAGTTTCAACTTAATTCAAAATTGTTTTTCTAGATTTTCAATATAAAGAACCCGATACTTGGGGCAAGATGCGATCAAACGAAAGGAGTGGCATGACTAATAAGGTTTACTGCACGCATCTAGCATAAAGTTACACATACAAATTCCAATTACGTGTCGATTTAAATTCGTAATATACAGCACCTGTGGCACAACCATGTCTTAAGCATGGTAAGTAATTCACACTAATTTATAAAAAAGGATCACGTGGTCTACCAAGGAGAACTTATTAGATGTTGTCGTTGCTTAGAAGAATGAAAAAATTGTGAAATTTGATTAACCAAAATTACCTGATCTGCGATTTGACTAACACAGGCCGAATTCAAGTTGTTTGGTTTCTTGAACTAATATCGGCGCTTTTTGACGGTTGCCTTATTTAGTTCACCCATCATCTTATGTTTTAAAAAACAAACTAATGAAGCAAACTTCATTCGTTAGTTTATTTTTCAAAAACTGTGATGAGTGGTGAACTGAAGAAGGTGGCCGCCAGTGGCGTTCGAAATATCTTGAAGAAAAAAAAACAACCGGAATTCAGCCTTTGTTAGTCAAAACGCAGATCAGGCAATTTCGATTAATACAGTTTCGCAATTTTTCATTCTTTTAAGCAACATTTGTCATGGAATTATTGCTATTACGCCGTAGAATTGCACAATAGATACACGCATGTAAGGGAGCAACTCGAGAGGCAAGTACCAAATATTGGCTTCATTCATTAGTTTGCTTATTAATACGTTGGATGATGGGTGAATTGAAAAGGGCGACCACCAAGAATCGCCGAAATATCTTCAAGAAAAAAAACAACTAGAATTCAGCCTGTGTTAGTCAAAACGCAGATCAGGTAAAGTTATCGGTGCTTATTCGTTGTTGATCACTTGTATGGGTTATGATTTTCAAACAATGATGGTTAAATGCCAGTTGCAGAAAATAAAAATGCACAAATTCCATTGTGATCAGATAATGGGCATTAAAGATGATAATGTGTGCATATTTTTAGTTGCCCGTGCAAACTGTGAAAAATTAATTACTCAATTGTATCTAAAGATGCTAAGATATTCAGTCAAATCTCGTTCTCAGGTGCGTTTCCACAAAATAGAAATTGGTTTCTGAATTCAAAGTGCACGTCATAAATGAAGCCATTGCTAGTCTACATCTTGTACGCATCTGGTACCCACTAAATTCGTCGGAGTAGCCTGTCTTGCACTATCTCGACCGACGCAATCGACGTTTCTTAAATAGATGCAACTACTATGTTATACGGAAGAGCAGTTGGAAAGTACGGTTTAGTGCACAGATCTGGCTTCACATTAATACCATCCGACGCCTAGTTGACAATAGTCTGAAACAAACGGAACGAATGCAGCTAACCACAAAAATGGATACATACAAAAAAATCGAATAATGATCAAACGCGCACAGTGGGTTATATGTAGGCCCATTCTCATAAAGCAGAACTAACCGCATTTACCCACTGGATCATGTGCGCTGCTAGCCTCATGGAAAACGCTGGCTAACCAAGATTCTTCCATTAATACATTCAGTGAAATAGGAAATGTCAGCCAAATAAATCTTCAAACATTCTTTTTGTCTCAACAAAGGCTTGAACATTTTTGCAGATAAATCTTAATATTATATCTTTTCTCCTAGTTGCATTTCAGCTACACACGGCTTATTATGTCAGCCGTCAACGAAATCTGTTGGAGCATTAAAGTTGTTTCGTCTCCATGCCAAAATAGACGCACACCGGAAATACCAGCTATATTACGATATCTCAATGACTTGAACGTGTCTCGACCTTGAATAGGCGTTGTGAGGAGATCCAGGAGGCTTACTTTTTTTGTCTAGGAATATCTCACCATTTACATCAGGTAAGCATTTTAGAAATGCGTTCTCTTTTACATTTTTTAAAATTTAAACTGTAAATGTTGTCATAATAATAATTATTACTAAAATTGATTTTCACTTTTTTAAATAATAAAAATTATTATTATTATTATTATTATTATTATTTAAAAAAAATTATTATTATTATTATTATTATTATTATTATTATTTTATTATTATTAATATTAATATTATAACTTTTAAAATTATTATTACTTTTCATAAGAATATTATTATTAGTAATAGTAGTATTATTAGTCGTAGCAGTAGTAGTTGTTGTTGTAGTAGGAGTACCAGTGGTAAAAGTATTATTATTAGTAGCAGTAGTAGTATTAGTTGTAGTAGTAGTAGTAGTTGGTGTAATAGTTTTAGTAGTAGTATATCATTTCATTATTTTCTTGCCGTTTTGCGGCAATGAAGCATCAGTATTTAAACTCTGTTATATTGCTGTTAGCGTTGGTTGACGCTTGCCGGTCATCAAGCCTAAATCTTGCCTTTAAGTTAACTAAACTTATATTATTCGTGAAACGTCAACAACAGCTGACTTAAAAACATAAAATAGGCACAAATCGTAAGACCAATGTGACCAAAAAGAATCAATGCTCTCCATTATAGCAGAGCATTCCACCTACTACTCCACAAGTACACTAAAAATGAATACACAAATGTATGACGTTCTGAATGTGCTTAAGTAAACTAGGCCAAAAAACTAATGGGCAATAGAATAACAAACCTGGTTTATGACTTTCTACACGACCTCCGTCCCGTCCAAAATGTCTAACATCTTCTACTCTCCGTCCCTTAACCAAATCTGTGTCTGATGGAGGAATCAATTCAGGATTACCATTATCAACATTATGCTCTTTGCGTTGAATGTTTCTGACCTGGTCTTTTAAATTTGACGCCGCTTCATAGGTAGGAATTTCACTACCCACTGATAGACCTTCATTATTTGCTAGATCATTTGGTTTAACTCGAAGTAATGGAGAAGAGATCTGATGTACCGAGGAAGAACTGGCTTGTAGAAGCATTTTAGACGTAGCTGAATTAGTTGTAGTTGACTGTCGCTTTCTGCCGGTGGTACCGCGCTCCGATGGAGTGGATGAGGCGCCATCTGCTTGGCCAAAGCGATATGCAGATCGCTAAAGTCAACATAGTGAGAAAGAAAAAGTAAAATGTATGCGTGGAAAAAGAATAGCCAAGAAAAGCTCACCATTAAACACGTATAACCGTCTGAAAGTCTATTTCGTTGATACCACACTATATAAAAACATAATCAAACTGCAATAAGCCTCCGAAACAGTGGACCACATTAATGAAAAGACAATGTCTCTACATGCAGTATTTCTGCTAAATAACAACAGCTAGGAACCTACTGTGTGCCTGATAGTGGGAATTACGCTTCAACATTGAGAAGGCACCGGCAACTGTCGCGTTTAACCTTATTTTCTTTGGATATGTAGCATACCGCCAAAGCAAATGATAACGGTCATAGACAGAATCGACTTAAGCGTCAGGGTTCATGATAACTTTGCCGATACAACTCTCCAGGACTCACCGGTCATAAGAGCCGTTATATTCAATCACTTACTGCTTAAAATTTATAGATGTGAGCCAGGTTTGTAGACGTAACCTTAAAATTTGGTGGAAATGCCATGAGAGCGATGTCCTCAGTACCACTTCAACTTTCGTTCGATGTTACCTCTCTAGCCATTTCATATCCAAGTGCGGATTTTCTTCTAAAGCCTATTCAATCTTAGTATATTCCGATTAGTAGCTAAAGATTTGTGTTTTATGTTTTTCATCTATAAAACGATCTGTCATATTCATTATGATCTATGGCTCTCACCAATGACGGCCAACACAGACTAAGCCAAAATGCGAAAACTTAGAACTACAAGGGACGAACAGACGATCAGCCGTAGCTAGCCATACTAGCTAAGCTGACATTAGCCTTGTCACTACGAAAGTGCTGCAGCTATCTTAATTATGAAAGGAAATAAAGTTATGCGGCTCTGTGGCTCTTAACAATGACTGTTAACACAGACTAAGCTAAAATGCGCAATCTAAGTCACACAAAACACACATGTGTATAGATGCTTATTGATTTATGTCTGCAACGCGTGTGCTTAAATCCTTTTCGCAATAATAATTTAAAATATCACCAATTGGTTTAATTCTACTCACACGGAATGCCAAATAGCTAGTCACTTCAATTTATGCACATAATTGTAAGACATATCCACACACAAAACCTTATATATATAAATTGGAAAGCAAAACAAGATATATATGTTAATTCGTAGATACTTGAGGAGATAATGAGAAAGGAATGTTTCTTATATCTGATAAAGTTTCTTTTTCTTTTTGCACATAAGAAGGGTATAATGAGTTTGATTAAAGCACGCATTTCATATATATATATATATATTGAATGCGGTTTGATCCTCGATAGTCAGTTCGCCGTCGTACTCTGATGATGATTATGGAAGGTCGAAACGCGTCAGTGTGTTGCGAATTCCTGATAGATGTTGTATAATGCAAGAATTTAATTCAGCTTAATCACATCACGCTTCTAAATTTACCATGACGTAAAAAAGTTACAGTACAGTTGCGATTTAATGAAACGAAACCGGTATATTCAAAGTCTGCTTTATAATAATTATATACATCAATGCACAACGTATTGTTGGTTTTGCACTACTCAAATCCATTATTTTGGAAATAAAGTAAATATTATCGGCAGGCATGATGACGACTATTCAGAACATCTGTAACTCCATCAAAACCCTAAAAACCATGAGTGTATGTTTGCACAACCACGTGATTTACTCAATCACAACCCTGTCAGTCTATTTCGGACCAACGGGACACACAACTCAACACGAACAATGGATGCAATCCCTTTGACTTCTGTATTTTTTTGGGCTTACTCGCAACTCTTATGTAGGAGTAGTACAACGTCGCAAACACACACAAACATTATATATATATATATATATATATATATATATATATATATATATATATATAATATATATATATAATTCCGAGAATTACTTTATGAGTGCCTAAAAAGGATTAAACCGCCAAGTTTGGTGAATTTCATCGCTATCATATGCAAAGTTTTGTTCATACTGGCAATATATATAATAAAATCCCGCATAATAAATTAATTCATTATCACTTTTCCATGTGTCATGTTTTTTGTTCAACAATAACAGATTGGGCTTGAATAAAACGGTTCCAAATAGGCTCTACTCGAAGGAAAGACTGACTAAAATCTAAAGTTAGTGTATAATTTAAAAATACACGTGGTGCACTACTACAGCAGTACGGTGTTAAAATTAATATACCCTGAGGCAAATGTGCTATGTATCGAGCTTTGGTCAGACTAGTGTGCAAGTACTTTATGATTGCCTAATAGTGACAATACTGATTAAAATGACGAATAACATGTGCTCTATTACGCATTGTTTTGTTCATACTAGCAGCATATGTTTGTAACATAATCCTGTTGTAATCATTTAATTCAATATCACTTCTCCAAGTGTCATGGATTTTGTTCAACAATGACAGCTCAAGGGAACCCATGTGCCAGACAAGCCTCACTCGAAAGAGCTACTAGCTATAAAGTACAAATTTTTGCATCAAAGCAAGCAGCATGCAATGCGCTATTACGGTATCGCAGTGCTTAAGTTGAAAGACTAGGAAGCATATGTGCCACGGTTCGAGCTCCGGTTGGACTATTGCTGTAAGAACTTGATGAGTGCGAACGAAACATGGTTACTTGGTGAATTACATTCTTTGTTTTGCGCAATTTTTAGTTTATACTGACGAAAAATATATTTAAAAAATCTTGGCAATAAAATTTAATTCAATATCACTTTCCTATGTGTCATGGTGTCCATTATATAATAAAAAATGCGGGTTGCAAGTTGATATTATAGATCGAAAGCAATATAAAATACGCCCCATCCGAAGAAACGACTGACAATAGAACATATACTTGTATATGACAAAAATTTGCAGATGGTATGCGACTTTGATTGCATAAAGAATGTCATATAAAACCCATCTAATGGAAAGGCTAACAAAGAGATATTATTACATAACCTAAAATTGTGTACAGTGCACGGCATGGAGGTTCATTGGGTAGAACAACAGATTCAAAAGCAGACGTGCCCAGGTTCGAGCCTTGTCCACGGAAAATTCTGGCCAGTACGTGATGAGTTCCCAACAAGTATGAAACCGGTCCACTGGATGAATTGCCTTTTCTACACTATACAATGCTTAGTTTATACTGGCGAATGTATATATACAATGGGACAGGCATTTACATCAAAAGCGCATCCCTAATTTAAATAATTGTGTAAATGATAGTGAGATTTATACTCCACTGTCAAAGAGATAGTATTACCACGGACAAATTTACATATTTTAACTAGAGCTAGTGTGGGTTACTGAGGAATAAAATGCGAGATATCGGCTGAAACGACTGGCTTATCTAAGTTTTATCCACGAGTGGGATAATCACACCACTCAAGTATCGGAAAGTTTTATGATAACGCTACCAATACAACCGGCTAGAGCCCACCGGTCATCAGACAGGTTATTTCTTTGACTACGGGCCAGACAACATTGGTATTCCTTCAAGGAGAATCAAATACAATTTTATGCACATTAAAACGTGAAAACATTCGGACAAATTAGGAAAAAATTTACTACATGGTTTCTTATATGCATAGGACCCTTGGCCAGTCCTTTCAAAAAAACAGTGATGAATAAGCCAAGGTAATTAGCAGGCCAATGCGCACATGCTAGTTAGAATATTGCTTCGGTACCAAGGAAGAAGTGAAAAAGTTCGTTGCCATGCAAAATCTTCCTTAAGCTCTTATGTGTCATTACGATCTATGATGGCATTTTCATTATAAGCAGTAATATACAAGAATCAGTATAATCAAAATCATCATCATCATCATTGTCGTCAAAGAAGGCACTGTGTTTGCATTTCTAAAAGGATACCTTAGCGATGCAAGGTCATCATAGCAACTCTAAGTAATATACTAGTTGCAAAGGAACACAAGGTTGACCATTTTCCGATTAGGAATGGATGACTAAGATTAAGGATTTCCCCTATTTTATGGTTTGCCATCCAGGGATGAAAAGCCACATCTCTTTCTAGCACATGGTGTTAAACGCCGGAGGACAAAATTGTCTTTAGCAGCCGAAATGTGCCTTCTGCGCTTAGCCCACTTACTCTAATTTTTCCACCTTCCAGTAAACAACACGTGTCTAATGCTTAATGTTCTGTTAATGCTGCCGAACCCTTGCTGGCCGTTCAATCAATGGAGACAGTAGTTTCGTTGGCATAACGGTCTGTAAAAATTTGCAACTCGTTGTGTTATAATGGCGGCGCGAATGCGCTGGCCAATGTAAAGAGGTCAACCTAACACGATCACATTTCCCCACTAAGAACTGGACACCTACTGTTCATTTATAGTCCATACATTATAATGAATTACATGAATATGCGACAATTAAGCACAAGTAATCTATTAGTAGAAGAAATTTTAGCAAAAGTAGCAACGACGTGAAAATCATCCCACTAACGTTAACCTTCCGTCTCCAATAACGGAGTTATACCAGTCAGCGGCGGGTTTCATGTAAAGTTTGCCAGAATGACAATAAAGGGTTCGCTAGTCAACAGACTTGTGATTTCTTGATAGACGAATTCAGTAAACTAAAGGATAAAAACGCCAATTAGAAACACAAAATGCCCACCTCATTATCGTCATCCGTGAATTCAATGTCATTAATGTTATAAGATGAATTGAGGGCAATTTTATCCTTTTCCGGAGTCACTGCGTCTTCCTCCTCCTCATCGTTGGCGTTTTTGCCACTACCACTACTGTCAGATCCTCTGGGACCATACTCATAATCATTTATGTATTCGGCCCCGCGATTAGACAAAGAAGGCACAACATCAGCCCTGATAGAAGCACTTTCATTGTTTGCATCATTCGCAGCGCTAGTAGGCAGAGACATTTGCAGCAACTGAGCCATTAGGTCTGTCGGGCGAATCCCATCCATCAGGGAGATGTCGAAACCACTAGGCTGCATTGTGTCACCACTGATCTCCAGATTAACGCCAGCCACCTTTGTGTAATCTCGTCGTCCTGGTACACGAGACACTTTCTTACTAGTCTTGGAGCTTTTCAGATGCGTTGAGGCTTCAGACTTAAATGAAGAAAAATGAAGTCGTTGAAGCAATTTGATGATCATGATGACCAAATGACACATATTTCAGTAAAACTAGTAAATAAGATATATACAGGTGTGCATCTGATACGGTAGCCGTCAAAGGCTAAAAAGTGTGACATAGAAGTTTATTAATTTACCAAAGTTTAAGAAATAGAATTTATTTTATTCAACATAACTCCTTAAAATTAATAATAAACTAAAAGTAGTAAATTATCCCCACTTAAAAGTTGTACGAGAGGAGGCAAACACGCTCTCGTTTCTCAACACCCAACTAGTCCGAAGAGAATAACAGTTCTTCAGGGTCAAAGCATCAGCGATCCACGTTCACGATGAGGTTTAATAGCATTATAATAGCAGCGTTCCAGAATCTTAAAATAGGAATATGGTAAATAAATAGGCTGACGTATTTATCAAAATCTGTTCTGCGCAGAAGACAAAGGAAGAGTTAGAGTATGTGAACGACATCGTGTAACATACCTGACATCCAGAAAAAAGATTGTCAAGGTTACTGCGAGACCTTATCCAGCTCCAGCAACAGAAGGATGTAGCACGAAGGTTAACATAAATGCTACTTTTTAGGGTCGCATTTAAATGAGAAAGCAAACTTAGAAATTGGTACTGTTTTAGTGCTGCAAATTAAACCGCCCTTTGCAGGTCTGCTATTGTTTAACACGCCTAATGTATGTGTGGTAGCAAGTACACCAAATGAAAAAAGAAAACTTCTCAACAGAACACTACTACTATAAGAAAACAAGTAAAAATAATAGTACTACAAATACTAATAATATTACTATCATTATTACTATTACTAAAATATGACTACTAATGCTTCTGCTGCTACTACTACTATTATTACTACATCTGCTTATACTAAGACTACCACGACTACTACTAAAACCAATACTAATTATACTACTGTTATTACTAATACTACTACTACTACTATTACTTATACTACTACTAATAATAATAATAAATGTAATACAAGTAATGATAATTATTATTACGATAAAAGTGGTAATAATTATTATAACTATAAAAGTAATAATAAAAATAATAAAAGTAGTAATAAAAATCATAATAAAATAACAGTAATAATAATAATAATAATAACATTTATATGATTAATAATAATAATAATAATTGTTATTATAATATTATTATTAAAATTAATAATATAATAATAATAATATTAATAATAATAATAATAATAATAATAAAAATAAAAATAATAATAATAAT